>MJUU01029166.1:19331-31837 GCA_002080025.1 Modiolus philippinarum
TATATATATATATATAACTAGTCCAATCCTTCAATTAGAGCTGCCGTGATAAATTGGTATTTTTCTCTAAAGAGTCCCCCTTTTGGTGATTTTCTTTATCACAAATTTTTTGAAGAACTCGTATTTCAGGATACCACACTTTGCATAAAGGAGAGAACCTTTCAATAGCCAAAAATGAAGGAATAATAGAAATTTAAGCATTTTTGCCAAAAGCTTATAAAAGTTTTTGCAATCATATTCATATTTTGAAAAGAAAAATGGGGTCAGTGTGCAAAAAAAAATGATGCGTGATGGCGGAGTTTAGTTGATCAGTCACAACTCCAAAAAACTCGATGAGTAACCATACTCGACGTCAAAAGTCAAGGTTCCAAGTGCACCATATATTGACGTTAAGATCCATACTAAAGGCGCGTATATAAGTATATATTGCGGATATTAACATTTAGATAATATATTTTTAGACAATCGAGACTAAAGACAATATGACATCGATGAAAATATTATGGCGTAACTCAGAAAAAGATTTACCAGTTGTTCACCCGAACAAGTGAAGCTCTAGATAGATTTGTTTTAAATTTGCTTTGTAGGCATTTGCACTGAAATTAATAGAAAAATATAAATAAAACAAATACATCTCCCCTATTAATTAGGCAGACAATGCTACATCAAAATTACTGAAGAAGAGTTGAGATCTAAATTGCAAAACGACAGAGTATGTGCAAACCACAAGAAAAATTGTAAATCGCTAAATGTAAGTGAAGGCCGATACAACTGAACACAAACTCTAACAAATATTTTATATGATCTTTTAATGTTTTTATATGTTTCATAATTTCTACGTTACTCCCTTTATCTTTTGCTTATATAACTAACTCTAAACTAATATTTCTTCCCAAACCTAAAGAAAAGTTTAATTAATTTCGTACGGTCAACAATCGTTTTATTCATAGAACGGAACAAGATATCTTACTAATGACATTGTCGTATCCATCTAGCGTCCATCTAGCATTGAAAGTCTTTGTAAGGCGGTATTTCCTTCTGTGTCGTGTAGAATAGCCATAAGAAAAGAATTTCGTGCCGACTCTGTATCTCCAACTAATTGACAAGCTACTCCTAAACAGTTGTATGCTGCTGCTTTGTCAGGGTTATTAAGAATGTCAATATTGTGAGATATGGCCAAAGTTATGTTTCTCATTGAAAGTTCACAAGCTCTAGTATTATGTAGATGGTAATAACATAAATATGATAGAAGATTACAATATACTACCGAGGGTATAAAATGTGATTGGCATGATATTTCATTTTCTAATTCGTTCGGAATTAGAGAGGATTTTTCACAAAACTCTGTTCTTTCAAAACTAAGCATATTTATTGCTTTAAATAAGCCAAAAGATTTTATAGTCTCTGATTGTATAAGTTCACATTGAAATAAAGAACATCCGGTTTCATTCGACACTTGTTCTGGGGGACACTTTTCCATAACATAAATTAGAATATCTAAAGTTTTTTCAAACTGCTTCATTCGGTAAAACAAAGAGGCCACCATCAACCATCCGGACACGGCATCATGATGAAGACCAAGCATCAGGTAAAACTGACATGTTTTGTACTGCTTATATAGTTTTTTATTGTTGTAAGTATCACACAGTTGAATAATTTGACCTTTATCATTGCAAAGTTTAGATAGCAAATGCATTATCGATTGTCTTATGAATGTAGACCTGTATGACTGAATCATTCTGATGATACACTGAATGGTTACTTTATGTGGCATAAGCGGTATCTTAAGAATTTTTGAATTTACAATTTGTTTGAAAAGAAGCTCAAACAAATTATATTCGAAACGTAAGTGCTCACTGTGAAATTTTTCTAGCTGTGGAGAAAGAAATATACATTTATACTTAAGGGAGTATAATTCACGAATCTTGCCCAGTAAAATTTGACGTTTTTCACCTTCAATTCTGTTCTCAAACATGTTATTCTCTGGAATAAAATAATGCGGGCAAAAAGAATATTCAAGACAATAGATAAGTCGCTCCAAACATCTCGTGAAACTAGGAACGAGATTACATGGCATCCATATCGATAATTGTAATTCTTCAGAGAGCCAAAACATGATGTTTTTTATGTGATATGAGCAAAGTAGATCTTCACATTGTTGATCATTGTTTATTAAATCTTTCAAAGTTATTTTCATTAGAGCGTAACATAAAAGTTGTGTGTGGTTAAAAGAATGTATTAAAAGTTTTTCGCCGACAGAAAATGAAATCCGCCATTCAATCCTTTCATTTGGAGATCCTTTTACACCTATAGGGACAAGCATAACCCCATGTTCTATGATTTGACTTTTAAGTTCATCACTTGGCCATCCATCGTTTGACCTCCATGTCCATCTATTGGATTGTTTAATCCATGTACTACAATGTAAACATATGGCGCAATCTAACAGATAATTATAGGCTGACAAACAAGGTCCATGGATCTGATTTTCTTTAAAAGCAGAATTATGTATGAAGTATTTCTTAAACAGTTCGTTCGATAAATAAAGATTACCTCCAATCCTTTCACATAAATCAATGAACCATTCCCTCCTACTTCTAATAAAAGATAATTTTGCAAATCCCGGTTGTGTATCATCTGTTAAAATTTGAAGACATGTGTCTACGTCGGGATTTGACATGATATCTGTTTTTTCCTCGAATACGAAAATATCTTTCAGGACATACATAAAATCCAAGTCACTACCTTTCATTTCAAGTCCCTCACCAAAACTTCCACTTGTGATATATACTATTTTGCGAGAAGACTTCATGTTGTTGATCAACATATTAAACAGTCTTTTTGTTCTGACTGCATTTTCTGTTCCTACTGCATGTCGACACAGGTATTGATACAGAGCTAAAGATATCTGATGTAAATCGTAGTCTGAAAAAAAAAAGATTTCACAAATGAATTTATCTCATTAATTCCCTCTTGATATTTGACCATTTTTTTTGGCGTCACAATTTAAATGCAAAGAAAAGAGTATTCCGGCTTGAAAATCAATTACATTCCGATTCATGTTTTATATCATAATGATCGAATATTATTTTTTTCGATTTAGCTTTAGAGTAGTAATTAAGAGGGTGTTGGATTTATCCTGTTTGTCTGCCATCTGTCAGTCATTTTAAAGGCGAAATTCCTCGTCCATGACATGCGGAATTTCATCGAATTGATACTCTATCAAAAAATCTCCATGAGGGAAACTAACTTTGGCCCGATATTATCAAGGGCAGCTTTGGGAAAATCAGGCGATATCATTAACTCGGGATTCTTTTTTTCTGTTTTCTGAAGTTAGTGACCATTCAAACTCGACTTCGTGAAATTCTGATTGATTTTAGTGAAAGTAATCACCGTATTAACATTAGCTTGAATGATATCTCATATTTTTTCCATCAACATAAGGCGCTCTCTGAGATGTTTTATGTTTTTTTTTTAACTTGGAATCACTGGCTTTCAGTAGAACATCTTGCACATAGAACAATTAATGATAATTTGCCTCAACCGAGAACAGATAGTGGAATTTTTTTATGTTGTGGATGGCTTGGAAAATACCAGGATGGTGGATGGTTCCTATATGGCCTGGCCTCTGTATCTTTTTTATAGATCGTTGTATTCGCGGTACGAAATTTTCGCGTTTTCAGTGTTTGATTTATTCGCAGGGTTTCATATTCGCGGATTTTTAATTTAAGTCGAAATGTTCATTTATATTCAGTTTCACAGTAAAAATTCGCTTGTACAAATTTTCGCGCTTTTTGTTTTAAACGCTATAGCTCGAAAAAAAAACAACCCTTTGCCAAATATAACAAGTATACATTGTGTTATCTTATTTTGTCTGACGAACGCTTATTCCATCAAATTTCAAGTTCAACTTGACCATAACAGTAGATTTCTTATGAGTCCATTACAAAATATAAAAATAATTGAGCTATTTGTTGGTTTAATATTTTAGTTCAAACTTCTATTATATCGTCTAAGAGGTGAAAGAAATACTTACCAAACGACATCACTATTCGAAAACGAAGAAAAAATTTACAATTATAATGATTAATGACAAATACAAAATCAGTGAATATCGACAAAATAAAATGTTGTATATATATGTGGCTTCTTTCGAATACGTTTGAAAACTACATCAATAAAATGCAACACAAACTTTAAGGAAAGGTTATGATAAAGAAAGCAAGGACGTCAAAGGTTAGGTTCCGGTATCACGTTAAACTTTCAACATTCGTGACTCGAATACTGTTCCCACACACTGGAACGGATCACTGCATATCTTTGTGAGTAATTTTCGTTCTGACTAAAATTGATCTCAAAGTTTCTTACAGTTTCTCGATTTGATTAGGATGAATCTAACATTCTTTACCTAGAAACACCAAACGAGTACTTGGACCAACCTTTTTTTGTTTGTTTGTTCAAAACTTGAAATCCCCATAAATGAAAATTGACTGAATTGATTTTTAGCAAATGGAATACACCTGAAACGTCGATTATATAACACAATGGGTGCTTCTCTAGCGCTTTTATCTTCTATTGCCATATCAAACGAATTGTACTAAACAGAACAACTTTAGGAATTAATAAAGTCAATAAAACTCTAACCTAAAGGGTATGAAAGAATGGATATAATACGACACTGCAATCTTCATAGGAAAAGCTATGAAATTTGAAAGTTACTCTACTTGAAATGACGTAAGAATCCGACACATCTAAATTTTCTATTATTTCGTTTAGTTTTATGCATTTCAAACAATTTTGAAATTATGGATTTCCTTTCTTTGGGTTCTAGTGCTGCTGATGAAGAATTATTTTCCGAAATGGCCATACAGCTCATTAAAATTATTGCAGTTGGGGTTAACATATGTGTTATGGTCTCATGTTCATTTACTCCATATCCTTTCGCAAAATATTTAATACAGGAGTTTGTCTTTTATTGCGGTGTGGAGTTGGTAAAACAATTCCCCGTGGTAGAGATGTATGCTCTTTATTTTTCTTAGATATGGTGTACTTGTACATGAGATAATATCTCATGTGTACACTTTGTTCAATTACTATTATCTAAATTTATATAAATTATAAAACCTTAGGATTAACTCCCGCCATCGTAGTTTTGTCCTTTGCTATATTTGATATTAATGATTATTCGGATTTCGTTTAGTTTTATGCATTTCAAACAATTTTGAAATTATGGATTTCCTTTCTTTGGGTTCTAGTGCTGCTGATGAAGAATTATTTTCCGAAATGGCCATACAGCTCATTAAAATTATTGCAGTTGGGGTTAACATATGTGTTATGGTCTCATGTCCATTTACTCCATATCCTTTCGTAAAATATTCCTTTACTTATTAATTTTCCCTTAACTTCAGTTTCATAATTTCTGAAGAGAATATTATATTTTAACATGACCTTTTATATTTTAACATGTGATGATATGATTAATGCACTCAATCTTTTGCTGGACAATATTTTTGTTCGTTTTGGCAACACTATTCATCAACATGTCATAGGTATTCCCATGGGTACAAATTGTGCACCTCTCATTGCAGATTTTTTTTTTCTTTTCTTTTACGAACGCGATTGCATGAAAAAACTTCAAAACGGAACCATATCAAACAGTGATGAACTTATTTCTATTTTCAATGATAACAGCAGGTATATTGACAAAATCCTTACTATGATAATCCCCAGTTTTTAGATTATGTAGACATTATTTATCCACAACAACTGAAATTAAATAAAGCTAATAATGATTCCAAATGTTGCCCTTTTCTGGATCTGACTATTATTATATTGACTCTGGTAAAATCAAAACCAAAATATATGATAAAAGGGATGATTTTGATTTCACTATTACTAATTTCCCTTTTCTTGACGGCGACATTCCCCTTACTCTATCCTACGGGGTGCATATTTCCCAACTGGTACGATTCGCACGAGTTTGTTCTACTCTTGATGGTATCAATGAACGTAACCGTACTTTCACAGCGAAACTTTTACAACAAGGTTACAGATTTCATAAGTTGTTGAATACATTTAGGAAGTTTTGTAATAGATATGAACATGTTATATCCAAATATGGCGTTACTCGTAAACAGCTTATTACTTATGGCATTTCTAGTCATCAATTTTACGGAAATGTTGTTAAAAAATGCCAGAAACTGATTAAAAGTCCAGAAAAGCTGAGACGTAACTTAGACGCTAGCGGGGCAGGACATGCTTACCCTTCCGGAGCACCTGATGTCACTCCCGGTTTTCATGGGAGTTCACACTGTGAGTGCCTGAGTTCTAAATGTTATCTTTTTATTTCCGTGCATTGTAGCTGTCTCACGTCCTTGTTTTGTCTTTGTGTTTTTCCGTTACCGTTTTTGCCATGTCTTTGGACTTCGATTTTTGCAGTCATCGCTTCCCTTGTTCCTTCGGTATTCTACTGCCGTTTTTACATTCTTTACGTAATAGGGGATATCGTCAAGATATTCTGCTTGCATCCATTGAATTAGCTTTGAAACCTAGTGACCGGAAAATTTTGCACACATAGTGGCCTCTCACTGATACTGCCGATATCTACTGAAATTTATGATGATTCTTGACCAAACCCTTCGGGAAGTTTTGAGTTTGATTTTTCTTCCGTAGTGCGACAGTGTTCTACCAGCAGACTAGGCTCCTTGAGCTAGCCGGCAGTTTATCGGCGAGCACCCCTTGACCCATCTTTCAAAATTACGTATTGTCTTTTTCTCTCCTTTCAAGATTGTGGTCATGGAGTTAGTAGTCTACCTGTATTGGGTTTTTTTCGTATGTTTTTATACTATAGGGAAACGGGACAGATAAAGGGTAGGTCTGGGTACCCATAAACCGATTTAACCCTACCGCTGGCTTTTGCTAGGGCCGGTACCAAGTCCGGCTGTCCCGAGTTCCTATCGTTGTCTACGTTTGTCTTTTGTCGTATACGTGTTTTTCTTGTGTAGTTCCCTTGCAAATTGTTGCATGTAATTATAATTTTCAGCCATTGTAGGTGTTTCCTGCTATCCATTTTTTAACTTCTTAATCTGAGACAATGAAACCTGATAAACAACTTACCATAAAACATTCTAAAAAATCTTTTGAATCTTAAAAGCTGATGTTCCTAGGTCAAAGTGACGACTGAGTAGATCATGCTTCGGATGCTACGTGTTTTCGATGGAAGCTTTCTGTATTTTGTTAACCGACACCTACCAAGAAACGGACGAACCATACCTCTCTTGATGCCTGAAGAATTGTCTAAATTCGGTACGCTTAAATCTTTATTATTTTTTGGTAAGTGCATATCATTAGCTTAATTTGAAAAAAAAATATTATGTCGAAATTACGACATAGCTTTTCACATTTTCAACTTCTTATCTTAAAACGCTGAATCAAATTCAAACAAAGTTTACAGAAACGATGCATGAAAGGGTCTTAACAAAGATTGCTCATTTCATGCAGACCCGAAAAAAGCATGGCCGCCAGCACGGAACTTAGTTTTACATTGCAACATTTGGGAAAACATCATTTCCATTAACTGCTCTGAAGATATTGAATCAAATTTAACTAAACTCTACTGTTTCGAAGGTTCTTTACAAAGATTGCCCATTTTGTTCCGATTCGAAAAAAAACATGGCCACCAGCCCCAGAATAATTTAACATTGTACCTTATGGGAAAAACATCATTTTAATCGTCTACCATTAAGTATAATGTCAAATGAGCGATACAGACTCAGTCTCTGCGCCTCCTGTTTGCTAATTTTGATGTAAATATTTTCATACGTGTAAGGTGGATTGTATCCAATCCTAAATAACCAAGTGCATCCTGCACAAAGCAACTGACGTGGGTTTTTCGATTGGTCGATAAACATGGCCGCCGTTACTAAAATGCACCATAGTGTAGTATAATATTTTGTAAACTACTAGTGTTGAAAATGGAGCAAGAAAACTTATTAAACGTTGATCTTGGTTTCAATTGAGACTTTGAAATATTTTTAATAGCAGTCATTAAAGAACATGGTTACTGTCTGACTAGATCTGTCAATATCCCCAAAGCCATGTCATGGCAAAAACATAAGATACCATAGAGACTAGTCTTTGGCAGTACTACAGGGTTCACCATTGATTAAGTGGACATCACCTACATGTTCGGCTTGAAGACTTGATTTTGTTTCTTTCGGTAATGTCCGTTTCTCGGGAATTAGAAAGGCATGATACAGGGTTGATAATACATATATGGATTGGATTTTGATAGTACATTAGTCCGTTACTCGAATATGCATGTAAAGCACGGGATGCATGTTTAGAAAGAGAAATTGACACCCTTGAAAAGGTACAATTTGAAGGAGCGAGAATTGTTAACGGGTTTACAATAGATGCTAGTAGGGAATCCTTTTATTTCGAGACTGGGTAGGATAGATTGGCGGGAAGGCGTAAAAACAGGACAAATTACATATTTTTTAAATGCATACACTTTCCTCAGTACCTATGGAATTCTTTTTCTCCACAAGTTTCTGAAACAAATGGGTATAATTTACGTAATAAGAACAATTATGTCCCTGTTACAATCAGATTGAGGGTATCAGTAAAGTCCTTTGTCCTCTCCACTGTGTCTTCATGGAATGATCTTGACATGATCTTGAATGATCTTCAAGTACGAATTTCTGGTGACCTTCAAACTGTTAAATTAGACTTAAATCTAGTAGGCCATGGTCTGCAATCACTTTCCTTGCACTCCCTCCCCACTTCCAATCTAGATCGATTTTTTCAGTTATTTCCCATCATCAAAACAAAACATGTTAACATGAACATAATCTGCACGCAAAGACAGAATGGGACCACTCTTATAGTACACTACTTAAAATTCTTATATTTTCGTTTTCACTAAAGTTTCATCTTTTAAGTTCCTTAATTTTCTATAGATGGATGAAATATACAAACTTTGGTCTTAAATGAAAGCTTAATTCTTAATCATCACAATGAATTTAAGTTTGGTCATTTTATGTAACAAAGGGGATAACAGGAAAATTAAACATCTACAATGGCTGAAAATCACATGCCACAATTTGGCAGAAAATCACACTTGAAAAACACAAACAAGACAAAGGACAATCGCAAACAACGATAGGAACTAGGGACAGCCGGACTTGGTACCGGCACAAGCAAAAGCCAGCGGCAGGGTTAAACCGGTTTATGGGTACCCACACCTATGCCTTTTGGGGTCTGAGGTTACAAAAATGACACCCTCCCTGCAAAAAATGGTGAAAATGACGAATTTTTGGCTTTTGGCTTTTAATTCCTTTTGATTAACAGCTTTGGTAGTTTACTGTCCTTTTTGTACCTTCCCTTTCATTTGTGTCACAAGGCTGAAATATAACACCATTAAAGTCCAAAAATAGTTATTTTATTTGTCAATTTTTTTTAAAATATAGTCCAAATTATTTTGTTTAAATCTTCTCTTAGGTTTGCAAATGTTTTCTAGAATTTCCCTTGATTTGTTGTTGAGAAGAAATGTTTCTTATAAAATTCATATACAACCTATAATATGAATGGTATATCATTTAGCATGTCTGATGTTTAATTAGAGGACGTTTTTAAACATTTGAGACAAACAGCGGTCTTAAGAAATGTAAAATTTTAACTCCCTTCCTTTAAGCCACGGACTGAAATTACTTTCCGTGCACCCCCCCCCCCCCCAAACACACACACAAACACACACATACTTATGATCCAAACCGATTTTGATCAGTTATTTTATATCCCTTCTTCAATATGGAACACGTTAATACGAATATGAACTGCATGCATAGACAGTAGAGGACACTTTTATATACTACTCAACAAAAGAAACGATACACAATTAATTTTGTTAATATTTTTGTATTTCGCAATTTTAAGTTTTTATTTTAGTGTATTGATGTATTCAACACCTAAACGCATTTGTTTATTCCATTTTTAAATCAACTCCGGAACGGATACAATGAAAATCCGGAATGGTATGTTTTCGCCCGATGATCGAGTTCGCCGCTAACTGATGGATGATTTCAATGGCTTGATGTCAATAATTAGGACACTTCATCAGGTTAACAATTTGCCATCTTAAAAAGTGGAAAACAATGTCTCATTTCGATGCCCCGTTCAATACAAAATCAACGTGAACAATGACTTAGCGCAGTCAAAGCTTCGATCTTGATTTTTGCCCTCGCAATTCATTGTTTTGTGAAAAGGAGAACAAACTAGAGACTATTGATCAACCTAAAGTAAACATGCTCATCAAATGACAAATCACGTGACAGCACGTCCCTTGAGACGTCACACCGTCAAAATCGCCTAACATGCGTTTTACACTTATGAGAACGGTAGTTGAAAACGGAAAATAGGCTTGAGGTTTCACGACCGACGTAGCAACAGAGATTTGAAGTCAGTCGGTCCAAAAATGTGATGGTTTGGAAAAACGAAAATGTTGAAATTCTCACTATTTACGTCTGCAAACAGAAATTCCGGATAATAACCTTGACCGTGACCGGAGATGGTTCAGAAATCGTAAGTAGCATTTTTTGGCATAATGTTAATTTTTACATGCAAAAAATACATGTTGTTTACAAGTCATGGTTTTCTGCTAGAAAGTAAAATATTATTTGTAATAAAATCTGTGTATCGTTTCTTTTGTTGAGTAGTATAGTACATCATGGAAAATTTTTGTATTTTCGTTTAAACCCAAAGTTCATATTTTTAGCTTCATTAAGTTATGTACATAAGTTAGATGTACTAAAATTTGGTACCAAATTGATGCTTAGTTGAAATTGCTTACAATAAACACCAGTTTTGTCACTTTCCGCCTTTTTTATGATCTGGCAATATAAAAACTGTATCCCTCCCCCATTCAAATAATGCGAAAATGACTTTTTTTACTGTCAGTTCCTTTCAGATAGGTAAATCTCATCATTTGATCTAGATGTTATGCCTAATTTATCATTTGTCATACAATGTTGGAAAATAAGATAATCAAAGTCAATGAAATTTTGATTTTCCGTCTTAATTTCTTTAAAAAGTTCAATTTTGAGTATATATCTAATAAATGCCAATGTAATAGGAGGGTTTTTAAACACCAGGGGGCGTTGTGATAATGCCTAGATACACTTCCTGGAAACAACATTGAGTTGAAAACAAAAGGATATATGAGTTGATATGAATAGAATATTCTGATATTTTATTAAATAAATGTACACATATTGCGATTGATGTTTTAATTTTTGTGTTAAAATATCATAGAATAACTTAATCAATATTTATATTTCAGAATTAAATTGATTTTTTTTTAATTTTGTCTTTTAATCATTAAAAATGCAACTTGTACATATACTATACGTACATGGAATAATGATAATTACATATTAAGTGAAATAAAGGTTATTTTGGTGGTAATTTATATTAAGTGAATTAAAGGTTATTTTGGTGGTAGTTTATCTTAAATTAGGTGTGAAATGATGACATATAACTTGATTAGAACGACCAGGTGAAAAGTTACCTGTGCATCTGATTAGCATCTACCAGGTAAGAACTGACAGGTGGTCAATCACAGCTAGGGGTATTGTATATTAGCATCGAGTAAAGAATTGATGTTTAATGTAATCTCATACACCTAGGGTCTACCTTTGATCTATGTCCCAACAAAACATGCATTTTAAACTTTCGTACCAGGTATGAAATCAAGCAGGTAATGAGGGAATGAGCATATTAAATTAAATGACATAACAAGTTTATATTGATTAATCAAAGGTAGAAAAAGAAATTTAAAAATGATGAAATTTGATTTATAGTTATTCTCTGGATATTATTTATATCATAAAATCTTAGAAATGTAAGTAAACTTTTGATATGATGTATTTGAATATTAAATTTATGAAAGAAATTAATAAGACAAAAGTTAACCAGAAGAGATAGAGGGGAAACTGGGGATATTTTAGCCAAATATAGCGTTTATATTAATAAATGCATAAAGATTTAAATAAATTAAAAAAAAATATATTTGCAAAAAAATAAATAAATAAATAAAATAAACAAATAAAAAAAAAAAGAATTGGACACCACCGACATAGAGTCTACATGACTTCCATAATAACTAAACATGTATTTTAACTGATGCAGGAAAGGGGGGGTCTTTGGGTAGAATTGACCCCTTCTTTCTGAAAAAAAAAATCAGTCAACTTCGTTCAGAATTTGGCAAAAATTATCAAAAATGGCAAGTAAGTCACACCTGATTATTAGAATAATAATATTTTGAAGTTGAATTTTATGAAACGACTATCAATGCCTAAAAGTTCTGGCAGTGGTTTTCGTCAGACTAAAAATCACTCCCTTTCAAAGTTATACTTGTTGCCTATCACAGTTGATACAACGAACCTTTCTTACATTTCAAACATTCCCCTTTGTTTATCCTGGAACAGATAATCTAATTAAAGGAGGAA
>MJUU01029170.1:0-11073 GCA_002080025.1 Modiolus philippinarum
AGTACCTTGACAGAGGGGGTTCGAATCCCACTGGAATCAAAAAAAAAAATTATATTTAATATTAAAAGACTTAGACTTAGACTATGGCTTTGGTTTGATAGAAAAATACATTACAGGCAGATGACTCAAGCCTAAATGATTAATTTCATTTTTTTAAACAGAAGTACCCAAAATTGCAGTTAATTTATCTTCTGCATATGGCCATTTCGACAACAAGTCTCATCAGTGCAGATAATATCAAAACAATTGGAAGACCGAATAAAAACGAAAAATTTCTGAGTGTCATTTTCAAAAAAATTGAAATAGCCCCCATTTTGATGGGGTGCTCAGCATAGATCGGTCCATAACATACCATAAAAACGAAGCACAAATAAGATGTTGGGGTTTTCATCGATACTCGCTCTAATTCTTATTTTAAAGCAAAACAAGTACCATGGATTCTCTTAAACAAAGTGAAAGGGAATGCAGACTGTTAGTTAAATGAATAAATAAACTGTCTATAAATTCAGTCATATATATCTTATTACAAATACAAATCTTATTTGTTATATAAGATATCTTATTTGATATATAAGATATCTCATATAATATATAGAATATCTTATATAATAAAGCAGATATCTTGTATATTGTCACACTGCTAGTGCATTAGTTTTGTGGCGTTCTTGTTCATTTTTGTTGATCTTTTTTGTTTTGTCATACTATCAATTCATGTTGTCTGTGAATTGCCGTGATTTTGGATTTACGATTTTAGAATTCCCCCCTTTCCTCGTTCTTAATTCGGTATTCGTTTGCCGATTTATGAAATATCTTATATACTTCAAATCACTGAACATGAAGTCTCCCTCTAGGCTTAACTTCTTTTTCAGGAAATCAAAAATTTATTGTATAGCTTGACAATTTTAAGAAGCCAAAGAAAATATTTTGGCATGTATTTTAGACTGTTTTATTGATACCATTGGCGGATCACGAAGGATACAACCTCCTTTTTATTTTTTTTAATCAATTGACAACAATTGCAAAAACATCGACTGGGACCCTTTTTCGTGAATCCCTATTTTAAAAGCTTGATCTTATTTAATGGCATGCTTTTATTTATTTTTGCATTATTTTATTGATACTGATCCAGTATCCACCTGTCTATGGGATTAGGATCGTATACCCGGTCTTTCACAGATTACGTGCTACGTGTTCAATGTTTCATGTTTTTTTTTTGCATCGATACTGATCCAATGTCCACCCGTCACATTTTTCAATAGCATTTACTGCAGAACTGTGTCTCTTCTTTTTTATATATAAGATATCTTTTTTTTACAGAAATGTAATACAGATGGATATACCAATAAAACATATTTTAAAAACTAAAACATATTAAACATGAAAAGGTATAACAAAACAGATATAGACTGGGTCCACAAACAAAAGCTGTTGTTTTCGGACCCAGTCAATAACTGTATATTGTTATATACTGCAGTATGTATTTTCTATATACATTGTTTATTGTCAAGTTTACTATTTTTTCACACTTGTAACAAACAGACTATTTACTGATCAACAGCTCCAATGACTATTTTCTGGTCATTATATAGGATGATGACTATTTACCGATGACGTCACATTGATAATTGTTAATTTACTTGAGTGAAAATACGACATTCATTTATTTTAATGGGGAACTCGATAAATCACCTCTATCTCTATAGTAAAGACACTTATGGGGTCAAAATTTCACAACTCAAATTATTGCAGATGCTTTTCATAGAGCCCTACCATGCCTGGTACCGATATTCTCATGCCTGGTACCGATATTCTATATTGTAACTTTAGATGATTTTGTTCAAGTTGTGTTTAGCAGGAAGTTGTGTAAGTCGGCATATGGCATTGAGAATTCACAAGATAAATTTTAGGATCTGAGGGGGTAAATCGTAGATCTTACTGTCGCAAAAGATTTCCGGGACGCAACTGCGGAAAACAGAAATTTGGTACAGTAAAATCTTAGAGTTACCCCTTAAAATCCTACAATACGGTGAGGAACATTTAACTGTTACCGCACAGTAAACTTTGTGCTTTTTTACTTGGTACCAAGTTTTCTCCGTTAATGGTACCAGATGTAGTACCAATATCCGGTGTTGTTCCAATACAGTGTGACTTCAAGATGAAGAACAACAATAACAGCGTGTTCCATTAATAAATTCTATCATGTATTAGTAAAGACTTTGTCTCATGTGCATTTACTCCATATCCTTTCATTGTTTATTTTGTTTGCCAAGAATCTGATTTTGTGTGTTAACAATCAACAGCTTATACTATTGTTTATTTTTAATTTTTTTGTTTGATTGCCACCTACCTTATTATTATGAAGGTTCATTTTAAAACGATGAAAATAATAGCAGTCATCTTGTTCTCCATCCATAACCTTTTCTGCGTATTGAGCTTCAGCATCGTACCCGAACGCAACCAATTCTTTTTTGCTCGTCAACAACAAACAAGTTGGTGTTTTCATTGAAGAAAGAGCTCGACTTCCGGCATTCCATGTTTGATTTGCATGAATGTTAAGAGGGTCTAACTTGAATTCATGTCGCATAGAGTATGCATAGCCAGAATAAGTTGTTCCAAAGTCTATAGCTGCAACCATCAAATAGATTTTTTCTTCAGCCATTTCACGAATTATCTTCAAATATAAATGGAAAATCTGTTGAGACCAATTAAAATAAGTTTTTTCCTGTTTTGTGATAAAAAAAAGGGTCAGTCGGTCGGCATATAATTTTTTTCCATCATAAAATCTTAAAATATTTGTTTTCTCCCATTAAACATGATAAGTTAGGTGCCACCAAAATCAGCAAGAATCCAAATGAGGCATGACTATTTTTATAATGTTAATTCTAAAATTTCATTATAAACAATTAATTTTGTGATGCTCTACATGCCTTCCAGGTAGTGACCACTCCTCAGCAGTTTTAGAATCAAATAATTGTAAACCTATAACCAAAACTAGTCATACAGAAGTACTCAGTGTCAAAAATATCGTAATAGGAGGCCAGTACCAGGGACATTCACCAATTGGCATCCACTGAAAAAAAACCTCCGTATGTGTAAGGGGTAAGATCTTTGATGAAAACAGTAAATTTCTATGCAAACCCAAGGTAACATTTTCATGTCAAACATGAAACAAGTCTGATTACTGCGCTGGCGAATACTCCAGGGGACCTCCTTTCCATCAACAGTGACATCGACCAAGTGGTTTCAAAATATAAAATCCCAAAGTGCACAATAAACAGTTGTCGAAATGGCTTTCTGCAGAAGTTAATTTTTGTATTACGTCGGAATTTAGTTTTATACCACTAGGCTGAAGCTTCTCCTGGTCGACTGTTAGTCCCTAATTGCATTCACAGACCTATTTCTCATTACTTCGGTGCTGGTCCGCTGGTCTCATTTGGCATCTACGAATATTTAATTTGTTAATTATATTTGTAACTTAAGGAGTCTTTCCCTAGTAGAAAGCTCTCTCCTTTGCTGATGTTGGCTTTTTACGATTCTATGGGTTATTTTAACCTCTATCATTTTTTATACATCTTTCAGTTCATTGTCATTGAAATGTATTTTATTTGATCTGCCTTCGACAAAAACTGAATTTACAATATCATAGGTATTTTGTTCTAAAGAAAACAACAGATAGCAATAACGTAAATTGTAACTCGTCAAAATCTTCACAATGAAAATTTCATTCTTGGAAATTTGGAATTCTAATATCATGGAACTCGCCAAGCAAAAATGACGACCACGACAAAATCAAAAATTTAATCTCATTTTAAAATCAGGAAAATATCCAGCTACTTGGAAAACTTCCTTTATAGTAGCAATTCATAAGCCAGGAAACAAACCTGATCCAAATAAAAATAGAGTTATCTCTCTAAGTAATTCTTTAACTAAAATATTTAATGCAATTTTGAATAACAGATTGACTAATATTGTAAATACCCGTTGAAGCAAGAATCAGTTTGGCTTTAGAGAAAACCAACGAACATCAGACAGTTTATTTATTCCGAAATCAGTGATAAATTAGTATATTCATAAAGACAAAAAGAAACTCTATATAGGTTTTTGGACCTTAGAAAAGCTTTCGACCCCATGTGGAGAGATGGCCTTTTGTACAAATTGATGAATACAGGAGTGGGAAAATAATTCTATTATATTCTTAAAGAGCAATATGAAAAAAAAAACTCTGAATAACATATGATAACATGCCGTCAAATTAATTTAGTATCTCTAGAGGAGTTAAACAGTGAGATTATTTAAGTACCACCTTGTTTAATATCTTCACAGATGATATTGTAAAAAAACAATCAAAATAATGAATCTGATCTTGTAACACTAGTGTCTTCTAATTCGGAATTCCTATGGGCACAAACTGTGCGCCTCTCCTAGCCGATCTGTTTCTTCACTCTTATGAAGCTGAATTCATCGAAGGGCTTCTTCAAAATAAAGATAAAAAACTGGCCCAATCCTTTAATTTTAGCTGCCGTTATATAGATGATATTTCGTCACTAAACAACCCTCGCTTTGGCGATTTTCTTCATTTGATCTATCCAAAAGAGCTCGAATTTAAGGATACCACAGACACTTCTACATCAGCCTCGTTCCTTGACCTTCATCTTGAAATTGACAACAGAGGGAGACTTCAAACTAAGCTGTACGACAAACGCGATGACTTCACCTTTCCAATAGTAAACTTCCCTTTTCTTTGTAGCAATATCCCTACAGCGCCGGCATATGGAGTTTACATCTCCCAGCTCATTCGCTATTCAAGAGCCTGTGTTCGATACATTGACTTCCTTGATAGAGCCCGGTTGCTCACAAATAGGCTACTTCAACAAGGGTATGTTACCCAAAACTTGAAGTCATCATTCCAGAAATTTAACCGTCCACATCATCTTGTGGACCGCTATGGGATATCTGTTTCCCAGATGACAACATTTCTTTCCCTCTAAAGCTTAATTGTTGTTTCCTCTACCGGATTTGACTTTATTACCGGATTTGACATGTTCCACACGGCAGGTGTCTTATAAGAAGCAGGAGATGCTCACTCTACCGGTGCACCTGATCTCACCCATGGTTTTTTATTGGGTCCGTGTTGTTCATTTTTGTGTGTGTGTATCTTCATTTTTCTTTTCTGTGCCGTACTCATGTTGTGTCTCTGTTTCTTTGTTGTTTCCGATGTTGCCATTGTCCTTGGATTATTCGTTTTGGATTGACTGTTCGGTTCTCACTTACTTTAACACATTTCTTTTTTCAGATGATCTTATGATGATATCTGAATCAAAAGAGGGTCTGCAAAACATTTGAATATTTTAAGTGACTTCTGTGATAATTGGCAACTTGGTGTAAACCTGAAAAAAAAACCAAAACTATGAAAATTAAACAAAATTGTACAAAAGATGTTTCTCCATTTGCAACTTAAATAAGCATCCCTATTGAAGGAACACCTGAGTATAAATTTCTTGGGATTATGCTGAAAAATAATGGTAATTTTTCTAGTAGCAATATTGAACTTACAAAAAGAGCTAAAAAGTTATTTTTGCTATGAAATCATACACCAGTTCCTTGTGTAACTTACCAGTAAAAGTATCAATTCATCGGTTAAACCTATTGCCCTGTAAAATTCAGAAGTGACTTTTTGGAATACCTGTATTACATATTATAGAGCAAAAAAGAGATAAGAAATCTCAGGTGAACATTTAGAAATATTTCATTATATAGATAAAACCCCTATGGAAAAGTTGCATTTGCAATACTGCAAAATATTTACTTGGAGTTTAAAAATGCTCATCTAATTTTGGATTAAAAGTAGACTTAGGAAGATTCCCTCTTGAACTTTATATCAAATTTTACTCTATTTTGTATTATATCAAACTAAATTCTGAGGAGATTAATCCTTTGTTAAAAGAATCTTTTTACTTACAAAGAAAATTAAGTTATGGTGGAGTTTATTAATGGATTACTTATATATATGGAATATAGGACATTTTGTTTTTGATACGGACTTTATCATGGCCAGTATCAAGTGGGCCCGCTATCAAAAACAAAATTTCCTATATTTCTTTTATCGGTAATTCACAAAATGATAAACAGAACTCTAAGATCAATTGAATTAAACTGAAATTTCTATTTAAGCAAAGTTAATATATTGTTTATTGCAATAATTAAAATGCATTCTTCATTCAACGTCTTACGCGTATGAAGACGACAAATAGTACAAAACATGACGTCAGCCTAGCAACCCGCACGTGACGCCTTCACAGTGACCTAATAATTTCGTGATAATGTCCAGTTCGGTGATACTGAGATAATCAGTCTCTGTAGATCAAAGGAAATTCATACAAATAACCGATAACATAGAGTTATAATACATAAATCTATGCTTATGTCCGGAAAGAATTTTGTGTTAAGTTTGTATATTTTAATGTAATATTTTAAGGGCATTTAAATAGAATTTCTGTTGAAAATATATTTCACAAATTACTTTAGTATATCAAATAATATTTAAGAAAAGTGAACAAGTCGAAACTGAAATCATATTGATCTCGAATTCTTTAATATTAAGTTATTAGGCTAGGTCAGTGTTTAAATGGACAAAGCCCCCAAGATAAATATTAACATGTGGTGTATTAGTTTTATTATATAAGATTTCTAGTTATGTAATTTCTATGTATTCGGTTTGGACATAACCAAATAAGGTCATGATAGGGCATATTGTTGAATAGCACGTTATATATAATGTAATGTTGGTCAGTTGAAAAGGCAGTTCGGATTCCCGGTCGAGATATACACATTGGACTATACCGATGTTTATAAATTAAGAAATTGCTTTAAGGTAGATGGGTACTCCAATTTTTTTTCCATAGATTTTCTTTATTTTCTCAGGAAAGTTTCCTTATTATATGAGCATTGAAATAAAATAATAAAAAAGGGGGGGTCACCATGCTTGTTTTTAAAATAAATGATATCAAAATAATCAAATATTTCTAATGAATATAAAGGGAAAAACAGGTATTTGGTTGTTTTCTTTAAAACTATTCCATAGATTTCTTTGTATTTTACTCATATGTTAGCCCTTTGAACATACTTTCAGAAAATATAAAGAAAAATGGGGGTCACCGACCTTGTTTTCAATATAATTTGTAAATATGAATTTTCATAGTGATATCTTTGTAAAATATTTTTATCAGATTATCTCCCTTTTTCAAAAATCCTCTTCCCATTTATTTGATTATCAAGTTACCATACCTCGTCTAATAACATAAAGACATGTGAAATCAAGTCCATGTAGGTTCTTTGCATTTTTTATTATGGATATAATATTGATTGATTCATTACAAATAAATATATTTGCATATTTAAAAAGCAGATAATACCATAACAGCATAAATAACAAATTCAAAATGGCGAAACTACCGATCTACCTTAAGTAGTTTGGATTTCCGAACGAACCAAAATAATATTGGACTTCCAATAGTTTGAATTAGTAACGAATAACCGTATTGTTATATGTAAGTTTGTATTAACTCTGTGTATGCTGGAATATTCCGCCAACTACTTGCAGAAATTAAATTATATCTGTGTTATACATTAGTACTTTGCCTGGTGAATTGTCCACAGTCTGATTGTAACAGAGACACACACAAAACAACCCTGTTATAATTTGGTGCAGAAGAGAGGCGAATAGCCAGTACCTCATTTTCGCAGGATAAACAAGCGAGTGCTCAGACAATTCTAGATTCCCCAACAATGAGATCATACGGACATCAAAATTAAAACCTGATTATGGATAACCATTTTGTTCGCTTTAACTGGCGATGTCCATCTGAATATAGAAAACAATCCGTTCAAGGAAGCAGTATTCTATATGTGGATCATCATAACGCAACAGAAGATCGTCCAGTTAGATGCTTCCGCTGTGGGCAATCAGGACATTACGTTAAACAGTGCACTTCTGTAACCAAGAAACCGAAATCACAGAAAAGGATTCTCAGGGACAACACAAGATTGAAAACATTTTGCAGAAGAAAGTTTGTGAAAATTTCCCTTTCTTTGAACAGGACGATTCGGAATTCCGGAAGACTTTTAGACCAACCACACAATCCAGGATAAATACTTTAGAAATTCAAAATTTACAATGTCAAATAAATATACAGGAACTGGAAAATGACAAAATTATTCAAGATAAACGTAAATTGGAAAATATCATAGAGCGCATTAAAGGTGAATCTAAAAAAAAGAAAGCAATATTAAATGCTAAAATAGACAGTTTGTATTGTATAAAAGATCATTAACTGACAATGAGACATTGAAGTCAATATTGAAAACCACACAACAAAACAACACATCTGAAATTAATACGTTAAGGGCTGAAATACAATCGTTAAAGTCGAAACCGAAAGCCACACAATCAACTCCTGAAGAACAGACAACTGCAACATTAGGAATTATCCGTGGAGTCTACAAGAAGAAACCACCACCTGGATCAAGATGTGCATATAGAACGTCTCATAAATATTAATGTCATTTTTAGATGTACCGATGTATTACTTATATACTCTGAAAGCTTAATTTAATTTAATTGAGAAACTACATTTGGATTTTCATATATATATATTTTCAAAACTTAATTTTATCATCTAATGTTCATATTTCAGGCTTGGCTGAACAAAAACATGTTGTTCTTTTGTTAAGATTACATAGTACATTTTTCTTGCTTTGGGGACAAAGCAATTGTGGAAGAGGGGGCATTTGTCAGGAAAAAATTTTGTGTTAAGTTTGTATATTTTAATGTAATATTTTAAGGGCATTTAAATAGAATTTCTGTTGAAAATATATTTCACAAATTACTTTAGTATATCAAATAATATTTAAGAAAAGTTCAACAAGTCGAAACTGAAATCATATTGATCTCGAATTTTAAATGGACAAAGGTCCCAAGATAAATATTAACATGTGGTGTACTAGTTTTATTATATAAGATTTCTACTTATGTAATTTCTATGTATTCGATTTGGACATATGATAGGGCATATTGTTGAATAGCACGTTATATATAATGTAATGTTGGTCAGTTGAAAAGGCAGTTCGGATTCCCGGTCGAGATATACACACTGGACTATACCGATGTTTATAAATTAAGAAATTGCTTTAAGTAGTTTGGATTTCCGAACGACCCAAAATAATATTGGACTTCCATTAGTTTGAATTAGTAACGGATAACCGTATTGTTATATGTAAGTTTGTATTAACTCTGTGTATGCTGGAATATTCCGCTAACTACTTGCAGAAATTAAATTATATCTTGGACTGACTTTATTGTGTTATACATTAGTACTTTGCCTGGTGAATTGTCCAAAGTCTGATTGTAACAGAGACACACACAAAACAAGTCTGTTATACTTATATTAAAGATATTTTGGAGGAGTTAAATATAGATCTGGATACTGTTAAGGTATACTCCTTGGGGAAAATTACAAAAGCTAAAAGAGACAAAATTAAACCAAAAATTAGATATTTTTATGATAATTTATTCAAGAAGAAATTAGCAAACATTGAAGACAATAGTAAACACAAGTTACATGTATATAAACTTGAAAGCAATCATGTAAAATTTCTGAAGAGGGTTATTAAACTTGTCAAAATTTTATATACAGAAAACTAATTACAAAATATAGAATAAGTGACCACAATTTGTTCATTCAAAGACTTTGTAAGAAATGTAAAAAATAGAGGATGAAACTCATTTCTTATGCTAATGCGATGTAAATAATGCCGTACGAACAAAAACATGTAATTACAGATGGGACCGTACAGAAACAAATGGCATGCACAGGGGCATGCCATCCTCTAGATTTGTATTGCTCACAATGAAAATTTTGTTGGGCATATCGTTTACGCTTCTCCGTCAGTTCGTCGTCCGCGTGAATAAAAACATGTTCTTTAGCTGGGGCATGAGATGTCTGACATATAAGGCACGGACCATATGACTTCAGGGGGCCTGCAATTTTCACCCGAGCCGGGATCTTTTTAGTTTTTTTTTGTTTTTGGGTTTTTTGGTGCGCTTTGCGAGCCAGATTATTATCCCCGCACTTTCGAAGAAAGTTCGGGGATAATGTTATACCCTCCGTCTGTCCGTCCGTCCGTCTGTCCGTCCGTCCGTCCGTCACACTTTTCTTGTGACTCAAACTCCTCCTACATTTTTGGATTTAGGGATTTAATTTTGTTTTAGAATTGTTGCATATAGTCTGCAGATGCGCAATAAGCTTTCGGATTTTCGATATTGGTCTTGGTGCAAACAAGAGGTCCCATGATGTCAATTTTTACACATGTGGCATGTGACACAAACTCCTCCTACATTTATGGATTTAGGGATTTAATTTTGTTATAGAATTGTTGCATATAGTCTGTAGATGCGCAATAAGCTTTCGAATTTTTGATATTGGTCTTGGTGCAAACAAGAGGCCCCATGATGTCAATTTTAACAAAGACCCTAAGATGTGGATTAGACACATGTGGCATGTGACGCAAACTCCTCCTACATTTTTGGATTTAGGGATCAAATCTTTATGCAGAATTGTTGCATATAGTCTATAGATTTGCAATAAGCTTTTGGAATTTTGGTTCCGGTTCCAACTTTGGTAAATTTCCTGAAAATGTCAAAGACACTTATTTTTTTTTTTACTTTTGGCATATTATCTTATATTCTGACAAGTGTTTGGTAAAAAAACAAAATTCTGACAACTTACGATTCTGAAACACGGTTCCAATTTTGGTAAATTTGCTGAAAGTCTCAAAGACCACTTATTTTTTGGAATTCTACCTAGCAACCATACTTAAAATGTTTGTGTAGTTTAGGACGAACATTTTCATCAATTGGATTTCAAAAATATTTGATTCCAATTTTGGTAAATTTCCTGAAAGTCTCAAAGACCACTTATTTTTTTGGAATTCTACCTAGCAACCATACTTAAAATGTTTGTGTAGCTTAGGATGAACATTTTTATAAATTGGATTTCAAAAATATTTGATTCCAAT
>MJUU01029170.1:16238-35794 GCA_002080025.1 Modiolus philippinarum
TATAACCCTAACCATTTCCCTGAATATAACCCTAACCAGTTCTCTGAATATAACCCTGACCATTTCCCTGATTATAACCCTAGCCATTTCTTGAATATAACCCTAACCATTTCCCTGAATAAAATCCTAACCAGTTCCCTGAATATAACCCTGACCCTTTCCCTGATTATAACCCTAACCATTTCCCTGAATATAACCCTAACCATTTTTCTGAATATAACCCTAACCATTTCCCTGAATATAGCCATAACCATTTCCCTGAATATAACCCTTGCCATTTCCCTGAATATAGCTCCAACCAATTCCCTGAATATAAAACTAACCATTTCCCTGAATAAAACCCTAATTAGTTCCCTGAATATAACCCTAGCCATTTCCCTGAATTTAGCCCTAATCAGTTCTCTGAATATAACCCCAACCAATTCCCTGAATATGTTAACCCTAACCATTTCCCTGAATATAACCCTAACCAGTTCTCTGAATATAACCCTAACCATTTCCCTGAATATAACCCTAACCATTTCCCTGAATATAACCCTTGCCATTTCCCTGAATATAACCGTAACCATTTCCCTGAATACAACCCTAACCAGTTCCCTAAATATAACCCCAACCTGGGACTAATATAACTGTTATATTAGTCCCAGCCCCAACCAATTCCCTGAATATAACCCTAACCAGTTCCCTGAATATAATCCTGACCAGTTCCCTGAGTAATACTTTTTCCCTAAATATAACCCGAACCATTTTCCGGAATATAACTCTTTCCTTTTCCCTGAATATAACCCCAACCATTTCCCTGAATATAACCCCAACCATTTCCCTGAATATAACCCTAACTAGTTCAGTGAATATATCCATTAACATTTTCCTGAATATAACTCTAACCCTATCCCTGAATATAACCCTAACCATTTCCCTGAATATAACCCTGACCCTTTCCCTGAATATAACCATTGCCATTTCCCTGAATATAACCCTAAGCCCTTTTACTGAATATAACCATTGCCATTTTCCTGAATGCAACCCTAACCATTTCCCTGAATATATCCCTTGCCAATTCCCTGAATATAACCCTTTCCCTGAATATAACCCTTGCCATTTACCTGAGTATAACCCTAACCCTTTCCCTGAATATAACCATTGCCATTTCCCTGAATGTAACCCTATCCATTTCCCTGAATATAACCCTTGCCCTTTCCCTGAATATAACCCTAACCCTTTCCCTGAATATAACCCTGCCATTTCCCTGAATGTAACCCTAACCCTTTCCCTGAATATAACCCTTGCCATTTCCCTGAATATAACCCTAACCCTTTCCCTGAATATAACCCTGGCCATTTCCCTGAATTTAACCCTTGCAATTTCCCTGAATATAACTCAAAACCATCTGGAATTTTACTGAAACCACATCTTGATAAAGGCCAAATTATAATGACAGTGGAATGAGCAGGTAAGAAACTAGGTTCTGGGGAACCTTTACATTTTAAAAAAAAGAAATAACTAAATTTGCGACCCACTAATTAGGCTTGTTTAGCATGTTTAGGTTATATTGGGATATGGGATTTACAATTTTTAACGATGGGATATGGGATATTTCAGACAAATCTGACAGAGATATGGGATATTTTTTTAATCATTGGATATGGGATATTTCAATAATTATTCGGATATCTTCAATTCTCAAAGGGATATTTATTAGTCCAGGCTTACTGGGATATGGGACTTCCCCTAAACAAGCCTCACTAATATGGCATAATGTTAGCCCTATCCCTGATTATAACCCTAACCCTTATCCTGGATATAACCCCAACTGTTTCCAAACACTTTCACTGAATATAACCCTAAATCTTAACTGTGTCTTAAGATTCTGTGCAATTGCACGCACAATTTAAAGGGAGTACTGTCTGAAGATTCTGCGCAGTTATGGGCACAATTTTATGTGAGTGTTTTTAGATTATGTGCAATTCTGTACACAATTTTCAGGGAGTGTTTCAAGATTCTGAGCAATTCTGCGCACAATTTTAAGGAAGTGTTCTAAGATTCTGCGCACAATTTTTAGAGAGAGTTTTGAGATTCTGTGCAATTCTGCGCAAAATTTTTAGAGAGTGTCTGAAGATCCTGAGCAATTTTGCGTAATTTTTAAGGAAGTGTTTGAAGATTCTGCGCAATTCTGTGCACAACTTTATGGAATTGTTTGGAGATTATGTGCAATTTTGTACACAATTTTCAGGGAGTGTTTCAAGATTCTGTGCAATTCCGCGCAGTTTTATGGAAGTGTCTTTAGATTTTGCGCAATTCCGCGCACAATTTTAAGGAGGTGTTTTAAGATTCTGTGCAATTCTGTGCACAATTTTTAAGAGAGAGTTTTGGGATTCTGCGCAATTCTGCATACAATTTTTAGAGAGTGTCTGAAGATTTTGGGCAGTTCTGCATAATTTTTAAGGAAGTGTTTGAAGATTCTGCGCAATTCTGTTCACAATTTTATAGAAATGTTTGGAGATAATACACAATTCCACACTCAATTTTAAGGGAGTGTTTTAAGATTCTGCACAATTCCGCGCATAATTTTTAGAGAGAGTTTTGAGATTCTGCGCAATTCTGCGCACAATTTTTAAAGAGTGTCTGAAGATTCTGTGTAATTTTTAAGGAAGTGTTTGAAGATTCTGCGCAATTTTGTGCATAATTATATGGAAGTGTTTGGAGATTCCAAAATTTCCTGTAAATATATTTCATGTATTTCGTGATCTCTTACATGAAGGATGAATCGGTGCAGGCCTGCCTCTGGGATTTTGAAAAAAAACCCTTTCATATAGTTCCCCAAACAAAAAATTGACCCATTCATATAGTAAATTTAAAAAATAAGCAACCCAACTGTACAGTAAAAATGTGTAACTGGAGTCAGAAAAACATTAATTTCACAACAGGAATGTTCTTAAACATCAAATAATGATAATACTTGATTAATTAGAGCAACAAGTAGAGATTCTGGCCATTTGGGGTTAATTTACGACCCATTTATATATATGATGTGAAAAATTACTACCCATTCATGTAGTTGACAACTGCAAAAAACAGGGCCATTCCAGCGGCACGTCTGTATATACCTCTATATAGGAAGTGACCCCCCCCCCGTGGAGGACCATAAACCAAGATTTAGAACAAAAACAAATAGGGTCCAAAAAATGAGTCAAAATCAACTAAGGGCAAAACTTTGCTTGGGTGAGATGATACTCTATAGTTAAAAAATTACATATGAGGGATGTCTCCAGCAATCCAGCTTCACATGCCTATCAATGATATATGCATATATTTTTATTAATTATATGCATGTGTTGTTTATTATTATATGCATGTGTTGTTATTTATTATATGTATGTGTTGTATACGGTCCACAACATAACACAAAATTCACACAGAAAAATACGATTTGTCGTTTGTTTTTACCTATCACGGTTGTTGTAATATATATTAATGCTATGGCTGTGTGTTTTATTTTATGATAGTTCTGTACTACTAGCGCTTTCTGAAAGTTGTTTCACATATCCATATGTATTGTAAATATTATCAATATTTAGAATTTTTTAAGTATATTGGACGCATCCACTGCTACCCCGATAGTGGTTGCCCCCTGTTTTTTTTTATTTTAACCAATGAAAACCGTATAAGAATGGTCGAAAAGGGTTAACTTAGGCGCATGCGTCTTTTACACACCGTGTAAGCGTTAATGTATCATAATACAAAAGTTGCATGTTTCAAAATGCATGCGACTTGTAATACCGTGTAAACATTTATGTATCATGACACAAAAGTTGCTTTCTTCAAGACGTATGCGACTTGTATCGCCGTGTAAATGGGCCTCGATCGGACAAAAATGAATCTAAGAAAATAATGAGAAGAATCGTAGAGGAACAACATTTCGCCCAACTTCGTTTGGGGTGACATAATGATAAATGGTTAACAGACTAGCAATACATTTTGAAAAGCCACAAGCCAAAATACAAATAAATGTTATGAGAACAAGTTACCATGCATGCAATAGGGTCTAAAACCAAACTCAAACTAGATGTTGTCGGAAACGACAGCTATCCCCGCACTCCCTGTTTGACACAGAAAACAGTTGTTATACACCCTTGGCCTATTTTTTTCATTATTTTTTAAATCTACCTATTGAAAGACATAATTTTTATTAAAAGAATTCTAGGATATATGGTTGCTAGGTAGAATTCCAAAAAATAAGTGGTCTTTGAGACTTTCAGGAAATTTACCAAAATTGGAATCAAATATTTTTGAAATCCATTCATGAAAATGTTCTTCCTAAACTACACAAACATTTTAAGTTTTAACCCCGCCGCAGCAGGTTTGCGCCTGTCCTAAGTCAGGAAATTTATTAAGCCTTTGTGTGTCTTGTCTGTTTTCTAGTTAGTTCACTTTATGTCTATCGGAGTCTAGGAAGATGCTTATTTCGCTGAACTTGATTACTCTTTTATTTAGGGGCCAACTCCGACCTACCGTTGGATGTGGGGTTTCCTCACCGTTCATTGAAGATCTTATGGTGGCTTTGAGTTGTTATTGCTCCCCTTAGGGTCGTTGTCTCTTTGACACATTCTTTGTTTCCCTTCTTTTTCTTATTTGAGACTTTCAGGAAATTTACCAAAATTGGAATCAAATATTTTTGAAATCCAATTCATGAAAATGTTCGTCCTAAACTACACAAACATTTTAAGTATGGTTGCTAGGTAGAATTCCCAAAAATAAGTGGTCTTTGAGACTTTCAGGAAATTTACCAAAATTGGAACCGCCTTTCAGAATCCTAAGTTATCAGAATTTTTTGTTTTTTACCAAACACTTGTCAGAATATAAGATAATATGCCAAAATTGAAAAAAAATATTTGTCTTTGACATTTTCAGGAAATTTACCAAAGTTGGAACCGGAACCAAAATTCCAAAAGCTTATTGGAAACCTATAGACTATATGCAACAATTCTGCATAAAGATTTGATCCCTAAATCCAAAAATGTAAGAGGAATTTGAGTCACATGCCACATGTGTCTAATCCACGTCTTTGGGTCTTTGTTAAAATTGACATCATGGGGCCTCTTGTTTGCACCAAGACCAATATAAAAAATCCGAAAGCTTATTGCACATCTACAGATATATGCAACAATTCTATAACAAAATTAAATCCCTAAATCCATAAATGTAGGAGGAGTTTGTGTCACAAGAAAAGTGTGACGGATGGACGGACAGACAGACGGAGGGTATAACATTATCCCCGAACTTTCTTCGAAAGTGCGGGGATAATTAGCTAAGGGCTTGGCTGAATCAGTTGCACGAGGAGAGGCTAATGAAGTTTTGTTTTCGTTTTTATATTCTTCAAAACGTACAGATAGGTTCATTTTTTGTTTGTTTTTTTTCGCAGTACAGAAATCTCACTAAATACATCCTGTTAGCTAGATTAAAAATAAACAAACTTGTTCAAAACTTTTGAAACTGCAAAACAGCAAAAGCAATCGAAAACTATTGCAAATGAAAATTGAAATTTAAGACAAACTAAACAAAGCCGAGAATTTTAATAATAATACACAACTTATTCAAAATAACTCAAAAAGAGAGTTTGCAAAAGGATCTTCAAAGCACAAAACGCGTACTCTGTACACATTAGGCTGTCAGTCATTTGATGCCCTGTTTCAAAATTATTCTTCAAAGGCATGGATTATTAATGCCAATTTCTAAATTCCAAAGCTCACCCTGACTAACCAGGACCTCCTATCTTTGTGGACCGCAATGGGATATCTATTTCCAAGATGACAATATATCTTTCTCTTTACAGCTAAAGTTTGTTTTTCCTGTAACGAATTTGAGATAACAACCGCATTTGCTTTTACTATCAGAGTTGACATGTTCAACACGGCGGGTGTCTTATGAGAAGCAGGGTATGCTTATTCTACCTGTGCACCGTATCTCACTCATGTTTTTTTTTCTTTTTTTTGTCCGTTTTGTTCATCTTTGTATGTGTGTGTTTCTTCATTTTTTCTTTTCTTTGCATTTGCCCGGTTTAGCCATTGTCTTTGGAGTATTGGTTTTAGACTGAAGATTTGGTTCTCACTTCCTTTGTAAATGATCTTTACAGCATTAGTGGTGTTGGAAAATGGACGGAGTAGTATTTTTGTTTGTTTCTAAATCTTACCCTGATATTGTGTATACGTCAAGTCAATGTACAGTTTCTCGTGTTCGGGCGCCAAATATGGAGCAGGGCATAATTACCATTCCAAAGCACCTGATGGCACTCCGGTTTTTAATAAGTTCACAATGTAACTGCATTTTTTTTTGTGGAATTTGTATTAATGTTCTGTTTGCTTATATTTTTTCTCTATGTGTGATCCTTTTATTCCTATGTATTATGGATTTATGTTTTGTTAAGAGGGTTTCCATCGAAAAAAAAAAACCCCCAAAAACAAAAACGGTTATTTGAATGGTGAAAACTGTGAGTGGTTGGCTGCCAAATGGGTAGATAATTTGTCCGGCGCAAATCTCCTACAGTTTTTTTAGATGAGTAACTTTTTATTTTGCAGATCATTTGCACATATATCAAGGGTATGTGCATGTTACTTGATTTTTATTTTTAATAATTAATGCCAAAAATAACTAGTTGTTGAACTTAGTTATTTTTACGTCAAATATCTGCCAACAGGGCTCCGAATTTGTAAATGTTGTACGGAGCACAATACATTTTGTAATTTTTTTCATTTGCAGATCATTTGCACACATATCAGAAATGTGCCTGTTACTTTGATGTTGATTTTTGATAAACCGGCCGTTGAAAACATAGTAATTTTACGTGAAATAGCTGCCTATAGGGTAACTCATTTATTTGGAGCAAGTCTACCACAGTTTTTCAGAAAGAACTTTTTTTATTTTGCAGATCATTTGTAAATACATTTAAAATGAGCATGCTGTTTTGATTTTTGATTATTTATGCCAAAATTACCAGTTGTTGAACTTGGTCTGATAAATATCTGCTTACAATATACTGCGTTTGTACGCGAATAGGATGTCACTTCCAACAGTTTCTAAAATAGGCCACTTCGAAGGAATATCAAACATTGCAGATTTTGAAAAAGTCACGGTGTACATTTTTGATATTCAGGGTACTTTCCGTGTAGAAGAAAATCCTGTTTTCTGTCACATTGACAGCTTTCCTCTTGTTTGTTGTTGCTTTTATGTTCATTTAAAAATTTATTCATTACTTTCTCGTACTGTTGCGCAATACCAAGATTGATTTCAGGGGTTCAATCAACAGAGCTGATCGGGGGTGTCCCAGGTTGATTAATGGGGAGACACATGTCGATACGGGGAAGGCAGGTTTTACAACCATTGAAGACAGATTGAGTAGAAAAATACACTATTGACTGCAGTATAGAGACCTTTTCTATATGTTTTGAAAAGACAAAGCAGATTCAACTGGGGTGTGCGCAAAGTTTCTTGTCCTTATATATACTGTTACCATCGTACCAACATGTATACTACAATTAGACAACGTTCGAGGAATTCCTCAACAGATAAACAATTACAATCGTACACAATTAGACAACGTTCGAAGAATTGCTCAGCAATGTACACAATTAGACCACGTTCGAAGAATTGCTCACCAGATAGATAATAATGGTGAATAAAAGGATATGGAGTAAATGCACATGAGACAAAGTCTCTACAAATACATGATAAAAAACAAGCAAAGGAACAACGCTTTCATTGTTGTTCTTCATCTTGAAGTCACCATGAGGCCTTCAACAATGAGCTTTGCTCATACCTCATAGTAAGTTCAAGACGGCCCCTAGCACCGGTTTTAGCGGAATTCTTTGCTTATTGTCGAGCAACGCTACATCCATGTCTTTCTTGGTCATGGGTGCGGGATTGTCAACAAACATCAATTTAACCGGCAAAGTGCTCTTACAATCACTGTCATCCTTTGCGCGACAAAAGCACTAGTGTCTTAAGCTAGCGGACAACTACAACATATAGACAAACACAGGACACTCATCAAGTCGGATGTAAGAAAACTTGGCGTTATAAAATAGTGAGATGTGGGCACTTTAAACAGGTGGTCTGGATTACATTTCGAAATTAATAAAATAAATGCCAAAATTTGAAAGTATCAATAGTATATCCATATGAGAAATTCTCTCACGCACAAGTACACCATAACTGAAAAATATAGAGAGCATACATCTCTCACACGGGGAATCTTTCTACGGACACTGCAGGAGAGACAAACTCCAGTCGTTTGACAACGTTCGAAGAATGTCTCACATGATAAAGACAATTAGACAATGTTCAAAGAGTTCTTCGCTAGAAAGACAATAAGACAACATTTGAAGAATTCCTCACCAAATAGACAATAAGCCAATGTTCGAAGAATTAATCGACGAATAGACAATAAGACAACTTTCGAAAAATTCCTCGCAAGAGAGACAATTAGACAACGTTGGAAGAATTCCTCACCAGATAGACAATTAGACAACGTTGGAAGAATTCTTCTCTAGACAGACAATTAGACAACATTTGCCAGGTACACAATTAGACAATGTTCGATTAATTTTTCGCTTGATATACTTTTAGACAATCTTCGAAGAATTCCTCACCAGTTGATCAATAAGACAACGTTCGAAGAATTGCTAACAAAATAGATAATAAGACAACGTTCGAAGAATCACTCACCAGAGAGTCAATAAGACAACAGTCGAATAATTCTTCACCAGGTAGAAAGTAAGTCATTGTTCGAAGAAGTACTAACCAATGTTCGAAGAATTTTTCACTAGATAAACAGCTACTGAGAAACATAACGCTCATAAATATATACAAAATCTAGCAATACATTTACGAACTTTTATAGTCTTTTGAAATACCTGTACCAAGTCAGGACCATTGCAGTTTCCAATTTTTCCGGTGGTTTTTGAACCTACCTTGTCTATTTGCCTTTTGGATTTTGGTCCATGTTTGGCAATTTTATTATTACTGCCATTCAATGCCATTTATATTCGCGTGTAATTATATAAGCAAAAACTTGATATTATGTGAAGAACATTTGACATTTATTGGGAACATACAACACAGTTAACAGCTTTCCCGTCTGTGTATGGTGGACAATTCAGTGACCCGCATTTTGTTCCAGTTATGTGCAACAGACGACCGTTATCATCTTTTTTTCCACCTGGGATGTATTCTGTGTGTCTGTCGACGCATATGAAAGATGAAGCGCTATATCCATAGTAATCAGATGCCAATAATCCAAAATATTCTGCCTTCCACCCACTATAGCAGGAACGTCTCCCAGGAATCATGATAGTTACATGGGTATTGGTACTTTTACAGACAGCACAAGGTACGTCTTCATTCGCTGCATCAGATTTAATTATGTTTTCCTCAAACTCTGTTCCCCATAGTTGTTAAATTAGATAACTCTGGGTCATCAGGAAGGCAAAGATAATTTGCGGGTCCTCCAAACCTATTACTGTATTGATTATAGTGTTGACCTGCAGTGTATCCTGTAGAAGAAAAAAAAGATATCACTTGGAATTTATAATGGAGGCATTGCATGTTTCTGGTGTCAAACAGGGGGTTTTGGTTTAAAAACCCCGATGTGCACTTGTTGAATGTGTAATAATTCAAACATTTTTTGGATTGTGTAGAAGTTGATGAACGCTATTTACTCGGAGGGAGAATTAGCGCTTGTCTGTCTTTTAAATGTTTAGATCAAATATGATAGTCCAGTTCTTCATTATTTTTTTGTGGTGGTGTCCCCCATGCCCCTTAAAATATATCCGTAATGACAGTAAATTTGATTGTAAGATGCAACTTGCCAATGAAAGGTTTTACGAAAAAATGTCTGAAGATCCAACGCGATCAATAACCAAAAATTTAAAGAAATATTCTCTGAAATGAGCACTAAAAATACATCGACAATGTTACTTATGAATATCTCTTGCCAAAAGAGGATTCCGAAACCAGTAGATTCTAGATCCTACCTAAACTGCAAAAGGGACCGACCATTTAACTTGAAGGGGGGGGGGGGGGGGNGGGGCTATGTTTTTTTTCTAAAAAAAATATTTTGGATCTGATTTTATCTCAAAAAAAATATTTTGGCTGCCAAAATGATGAAAAAAAATTTTCTGAAGGAGGCTTTCTGCCAAAAAAATAATGTTAATTTTGAAAAGAAAAATATTTTGTTGATACGCATGCAAAACATAAATAATTTGCTTCGCGCGAAGCGCGAAAAAAATTTTCTGTCCAGAAAAAAAACCATAACCCCCCCCCCTTCAGGTTAAATGGTCGGTCCCTTAGGAAGGTGTTCCGGGAAGACCGATTGTCTTCAGAAATTAGTGCTAGAAAAGGATAATTTTGAATTCGTACAACGATAATTTTTGCAGTAATGAACATTATCTACAGATAAATGGCATGAGCATGGGAAGACAGTTAACTCAATTAGTCAGTGGGCAGGAATAACCCCGTCCACCCCCAAACTCCAACCACATTTTTTAATCCGCTTGCATCCCCTCGTCAAAATAAAAAATGTTAACATGAGCATAACCTTCACCAAAGGTTGCAACAAGATCCTTTTCTAGACCTACCCAACGACATTTTTGACAAAAGTTTGTCTTTCAATTGCTTCACATTGGCAAATAGTACCTGTCAGTTATGAAAAAGTGGTATAAAATAATAGCCTATGGTATAAGTTTCACAAATATCCCACATAAGTACCATTTCTTTACCCAATACCTTATAAAAATTGAAAACCTTACACCTATTCCTTCAAAATGTTGAATTTCAAGATTTTTGTCGAAATTGTGTAAGTTAAATGGTCAATAGAACACAGTTTTTTTTTCATTTCATAAGCGGGATTTGAAATAACAAATCATGATAAAATTCATTCAACATTGTTATATGCAACACAAAGTTTGCTTGTTTTTGGATATTTGTATCCCAACATAGACAAAAGATTGACAATTGTTTTGGAAAATTTGTTTGGCTAGGGGCAATATCTTCGGTATTCAGAGTCACATTAAACAATTCTTGTTTTTCTAAACAATATTAAAAGATAACTATTGTATCGCTTATAAAACTTTATTTGAAAATTGGAAATATCTAGATTTAAGATATTTTTGTTGAGAACTAATTTATCTCCATCTTGCAAAGCTCTGTCTTTAGCTGATTTTGGCACCCTTTAAGATCCTATTGGTGATTTGTTCTCTTTCAACTTTTACGCATATTTCGATTTATTTAAAATACAAAAATGGATAACAGGAAACACCTAAAATGGGTGAAAATTACAAAGACAATAGACAAACGTAGACAACGATGGGAACTCGGGACAGCCGCACTTGGTATCGGCACTAGCAAAAGCCAGTGGTATGGTTAAACCGGTTTCTGGGTACCCAAACCTCCTCTTTATCTGTCCCATTTCCCTAGTGTATTAAAAGCATACGAATAAAACCAAATACAGGTAAACCACCAACGACACACCACAATTTTGAAAGGAGAGATAAAGACAATGCGTAATTTTTAATGATGGGTCAAGGGGTGCTCGCCGCTAAACTGCCAGCAGGCCTAAGGAGTCTTGTCTGCTGGTAGAACACTTTCGCACTACGGAAGAAAAATCAAACTCAAATTAATATAAAAAAGATAACAGGAAACACCTACAATGGCCGTAAACCACAATCACATGCCACAATCCACCAGGGAACCGCACGAGAAAAACAATAAAACGACAAAAGACAAACATGGACAACGATAGGAACTCGGGATAGCCGGACTTGGTACCGGCACTAGCAAGAGCTAGCGGTAGGGTCAAACCGGTTTATGGGTACCAAAAAATAAACTTCCCGAAGGGTTTGGTCAAGAATCATCATTAATATCAGTAGATACCGGCAATATCAGTGAGAGGCCAGAATGTGTACAACATTTCCAGGTCACTTCGTCTCAAAGCTAATTAAACGGATGCAAGCAGAATATCTTGTCGATATCCCCTATTACGTAAAGGATGTATTTTACGTCCCAGCTTATCTGGACTTTTAATCAATTTTTGGCATTTTTGAACAACATTTCCGTAAAAACGAGAACTAGAAATCCCCGTTTATCATAGATTTTGGTTTTTATTTTACCAGACTCAGTAATTATAGTGAGACCCAGAAAAGGACAGTATTTGGAATCATTTCTAGCTTTATTTAATTTCAGTTGTTGCGGGTAGATAATGTGTACATTATCTGAAAACTGGGGACTATCAATAGTAAGGATATCGTCAATATACCTGCTGTTATCCTTGAAAATAAAAATTAGTTTATCAGTGTTTTATATGCTTCCGATTTGAAGTTTTTTCATGAAGTGTCGTTTGTAACAGAATAGAGAAAACTCTGCAATTAGAAGTGCACAATTTGTACCCATGAGAATACCTATGACCTGTTGATAAATAGTGTTGCCAAAACGAACAAAAATGTTGTCCAGCAAAAGATTGAGTGCATTAAGGATATCATCACATGTCTAGGAACAATGATTATTGTAGGTAATATTAAAAAATTATTAATTTTTTATCTCCTACATATAGTATGCGACATTTTGATACAATAGGAACTATAAAAAAAATAGAGAATAATTTTGATCTTATGGTTATTGCAAAGTTTGATGGTGAGAAAGAAAGAATGTAAGCGATAATGTAAGCAATAAAGTCACCTTAAAACCAATCATACAATGGCGAATGCAAGCGTTTGAAAGCATACGAAGAACTCAACAAGAACAACTACAGGTAGCTAACTTTCTTTGCAGGAGAACTTAGTTCCGTAAAAAAGTTTCAATAATTGATGGATCCTGCTATTCATTGTTAAGATTTTCTACGGTTTCTTTTTACAGAGATGCTATTCCTGGTGATTTAGTACAAGTTTCTGATATTTATTTAGGACTGATGTAACAAGCCAATGAGAGTTTGAACACAAGACAAACTCGTTACTTATATTTATATTTCATCATTTTAGAAACCTTAAATGTAGATAATACTACCTCTGTTTCTACTATTATATTTACCTTTGTATACAAGCTGATTGTTTTGACCATTACAACTTGTTCTTCCCCAATGGACATAGGTAGAGCCAGCATCTGTGAAAATGATCACATGTTAATGTTTAATGCAGTAATGCGTATATCCGCAACACAATTACAACGTCCATTAGCGGATTAAGAGGGGGTATTGGGGGTTGGAACCCCTTCTTTTTATTGAACAATTCTTAAATTTCGTGCCAAATTTTGGCAAAACTGAAAAAAAATGGCAAAAACCGCCTAGAATCCTTATCGGAACACCCTTTTTTAGAGACTGCTTTACTTGTAGCAGAAACCCTTTGATTTTTTTCTGCACATTATAAATTGACATTGACAAATAAAAAAGCACTAGAAGCGTAAGTAATGTAGATAATTATCGCCCTTCAAAATAATAAAACTATAACATAAACAACAACAAAAGACAAAGTGAAATAAATCGATCCTGTAAAAAGAAAGAATAAATGTCGGTGTTCAGAGTCAAATTTTACCATACTTCCATTTACCCTCAAACCAAAGGCAAAAAAGACACACTTTTCCACTGTGCTTAACCAATCAGCACAATCAAAACAACGTCATGAACACCCATTTCCAACACCGGCGAAAGACTGAAATGAGTACGTGAACATAGCCATAAACAAAGTTACCATAAAGTTCATGGGAAACATGTGTCATAATGCATATCCTCATCATTAATATTCTGAAATACACAAGCATTCAATATGAGCCTTACTTGTAACTGTAATATTCAGCCTCGCTACTTCCGCTTTATGAGTTGCAACTTCCAGTTTTTGAGATGCTATTTCAGATTTCTGTGACTCTATTATTGCATTCTGGACTGAAACTTTTGATTCAAGCGCCGTAACTTTTGCCGTTTGAGCGTCCATTTCAGTTTTCAACGTGTTAACAAGTTATGTAAGTGACTGGATGTTTCTATTAATTTGGCTTGCTACATCTTGGTCGTTTAGCAGAAGTCGTTTGCTGGTTTCACCACTTTCATTCATCCATAGTCAAAGGATTCACATTTTGAATTAAAAAAACAACTGACAAACAACAAACTATGTCTACCATCCTTGTAGCCCAGTGTTCCAAAAACTACCTGATTATTAATATTTGAAAGATAACACAGGTTATGTATTGTGGTGTAAGTGCAGCTCGTTATCTGTTACTGAATATGTACAAATTTGTCTTACATATTTGAAGCGAAAACTACGCATTGTTTGAATTTTTGTATGTTACAAAGAAGATGCTTCAATACATTGCAAAATGACAAAGAGCTTAATTTAATATAGATGATTGACAAAAAATTGAATATGGAGTCCAAGTAAAAAAAAACTTTTATGTTGAAAAAAAGGATAGAACTAAAATACTTTTCACAAAATATACGTACATGTTTTTGAATTGTCGATGAATGAATTATTTATCTGATAATGAGTTAAGGTCACATGAACTGCTAACCTTATAACTTAGTACGGTAATTGATTTAATTGACAATGTAAGCACCATATTTGACCTTATCTAACACGGATCCGATGCCAAAATGACTTGATTTTCAAGAGGGAAAGTTCTTTTCTCCCATTTCTGAAATAAAAGCACACAGCTCTTCCTTCGTCAGATTATCATCTTAGAAATACCGTTTTCTCCATGTTAGGTTAACAACGTTTTTCAGTGTGGCGTTGCAAACATTTTGTATTTCACATTGAGATGTCATAAAAATCGGACATTTTCACTCCGGCGCCATGGACGGAGGAAGAGCTATGGAACTTCTGTTACGGAGATTGTCGTCTTCTTGGCCTTTTTGTTGTGACGTCAGAATAAACTGACAATTGTAAAACGTTATATTTTATTCACTTTGTCGCGATTCAGCATTCTTTTATGTAAAGTATTTTTTTTTGTTTTGCAAACAAATGGGGATAATAACAAAATTACCGAACAGAATTGTCAAGAGCCTGAGTCCGAGAGGAATAAAGACAAAACGGGGAAAAAATTACCGGAAAAATTGTTTACCTTAATGGTTCTGACTTAGTACAGGCATTTCAAAAGAAAATGGTGGGTTAAATCGGATTTTAGGCACGCCAGTAGTTATGAAATGACAATTCTGCCGCAAGACCATTTTCAAGCAGGAATTCTGCATGATACCCCAATTTCGGGGCCCTGGGATGCAAATGAGTATTGAGCGAGGCGGGAATGCTGAAAAGTGCAGGGAGGCAAGGACCGAGAAAAAATCGCCAGGCCACTTAAATTTTTTTTCCAAATTCGAATAGTATAAATAAAATCATGCCATCCAAGATTATCCGAAAAGGATGATGCCGGGGCAAAGCACGTGGATCTCATGCTAGTAGCTAAGGATGAGACGCGGCACTACTGCTGGGTGAAGAATCTCTCGCGGCTCTTGACGGCGCAGGTGAGCGATCACGATGGGGAAGCTTACTTCTGCCGCCGATGCCTGAATCACTTCACTCGGCAAGAAAAGCTTGACCAACACATGTAATGTGAAAATCGAGATGCCCGACGAAGGGAGCTACGTCAGCTTCCAAAATCACATCCGGTCGATGAAGGTGCCATTCGTCGTCTACGCAGACTTCGAGTGCTTCACGACCAAGGTAGGGCCCGAACCGGCAAAGACTGGTGTAGACAGAATCATGCAGCTGTTGGAGCGCGTGATGGAGCTTATCAAGCAGAAGGTAGAAGGGGACGAGCCGTCCACGCCACATACCAAGATCCTTCAGAAGCACGTCCCATCGGGATTCTGCTACCATATCAAGTGCTTCGATGAGACGGTATACGCCAAGGAGCCGGTGATCTACACCATGCAGCAAGAAGGGGAGGACGTGGGGCAGATCTTCGTGGATCGGCTCACGAAAGATATCCGCGAGATCTATCAGCAGGGTGATTTCAAGAAGCCCATGGCGATGACGGAGGAAGATAAGATCGCCTTCGCGGAAGCCACCAAGTGCTCCATCTGCGACCAGGAGCTTGGGGAGGATAAGGTGAGGGACCATTGCCACTTCACGGGCAGATTCAGAGGGGCCGCGCACAATGAGTGCAATCTGAACTATCAGGTGCCGAAATTCATACCGGTCATCTTCCATAATCTGGCCGGCTACGATGTCCATCTATTCATCAAGGCGCTGGGGGCTACCGAGGGCAAGATCAACTGCATTCCCAACACCGAGGAGCGCTACATCTCATTCACCAAGACCGTGGCGGTCAGTTCGTATAAGGATAAGAAAGGAAAAGAGAAGACGCTCTATCAGCACCTGCGCTTCATCGATAGCTTCAAGTTTATGGGGGCAAGCCTGCAGAAGCTGGTAGAATCCACGCCGGCCGATGCCTTCAATATGAGGCGGGAATTTGGGGCTAAGCCGATGGATCCGGAGCTCTTCAAGATCGGGCACTTTGAATCGGAGAATGGGCGAAGCATCACCTTACGTGAAGTGATCGACCGGGAAAAGCTGAGGCATATCGTGACGCACCCGGAAGACTACGAGCTGGGGAGCAGATATATCAAGGGGGAGAAGGCGGATAAGGATGCTCAGCTGACGCTCTTGAAAGATTACTTGGCGACAGCAATGCCCTGGGTGAGTGCCCGATGAGATATTACCAGCGCCATGGCTTCGGGAGGTATTGGACTGGCGATAAAATCGGGCTCCAGAATATCAGCCGCCGCATCCGGCATACCCTATGCGCAGATCATATGATTGATATTGATATGAAGAATGCGCATCCGACTCTGCACTCCTGGTATTGCCATGAAAATGGGATCGCTTGCACGGGGCTCGACGCATATATCAGCGACCGTGAAAGGCTAATCGCGGACCTGATGGCCTATGAGGGAATCGGCCGGGACGACGCCAAAACCTACCTACTCGCCATCATCAATGGGAAGATTGTCAAGCTCAAGCATGACGCACCCGCCTGGCTCCGGGAATACTATGGGGGAATGAGGCAGATCATGGAGGAAGTTATCAAGCTGAATCCTGACCTGCATAAGCTCGCCTGCGAATCCAAGGAGAAGAGAGGGACGGACTACAATATCGAGGGCACGACCGTGAATTACGTGATGTGCTCCCTGGAAAATAAGGCTCTGATGGCGGCCTTTGATTACCTTACCGAGCAGGAGATTGAGGTGGGGGCGCTCGTATTCGACAGGCTGATGATTCATAAGAAGGGGGTCCCGCGCACCAGGCTACCCGAAATTCTTCAAGGCTGCTCTCAGAGGGTGAGGAAGTCGTTGGGGCGGATATCACCTTCACGGTCAAGGAAATGGATGAAGGGTATGATATTCCCGCCGCGGCGATCGGGCAGAAAACCCATCACTTAGACCTGCTTCTGCGCAAAGGAGTCTACCCCTACGATTATATGGATAGCTTTGAGAGGCTCCAGGAGACCCAGCTACCGCCCAAGGAAGCCTTCTACAGCATGCTCACCGGTAAGCATAACAGCGAGGAAGATTACGCGCACGCTCAGAGAGTCTGGGAGGCCTTTGGATGCAAGACCATGCGCGATTATCACGACCTCTATCTCGAGACTGACGTGGTCTTGCTCTCCGACGTCTTCGAGAATTTCCGCGAGATCTGCATGAAGCACTATGGACTCGATCCGGCGCACTACTACACGGCGCAAGGGCTAGCTTACGACGCGGCGCTCAAGGTCAGCGATATCAAGCTTGAGCTTCTCACCGACCCCGATATGCTGCTCATGGTTGAGAAGGGAATTCGTGGGGGTCTGACCATGGCGTCTCAGAGATATGCTCGTGCGAATAATCCCTACGTGCAAGATTTCGACCCGAGCAAGCTGACCAACTATCTGATGTATTTGGACGCGAATAATCTCTACGGATGGGCGATGAGTCGGGCCCTGCCCACCGGAGATTTCAAGTGGATCGATCCTTCGGAAGTCCCAGACGCTCGGCGAAGAGGATGAGCAAGGATTCATCTTGGAAGTGGATCTCGAATTTCCCAGGGAGCTCCACGATCGCCACAACGATTACCCCCTCGTGCCGGAATCCATGGTGATCAATGAAGTCAGGAAGCTGATAGCCAACCTCCACGACAAGGAGAAATAAGTGGTCCACTACGTGAATCTGAAGAAGTATCTTGCCCGGGGTCTGAAGCTGAAGAAGATTCATCGCACCCTCCGATTCACCCAGAGCCCATCGCTGAGGGGGTACGTGGAGAAGAATACGGCTTGCAGGGCGGCAACATCCACCGCCTTCGAGAAGGACTTCTTCAAGCTAATGGTCAACTCGGTCTTCGGGAAGACCATGGAAGATATCCGCAATAGGGTGGACGTGCGGCTGGTGAATAGCGAGAAGGTCGCCCGGAAGCTAGTGGCCAAGCCCAACTTAAAGCGCAGGACGGTCTTCAGCGAAGATCTGGCTGCCGTCCATATGCATCGCACCAAGCTGGTCTTCGATAAGCCCATCTACCTAGGATTCGCAATCCTGGATATATCAAAGACCCTGATGACCGACTTCGTCTACGATCATCTGAAGCCCCGGTATATATGGCGATCGGCTCAGCATCTGCTACACGGACACGGATAGCTTGATCTGCGATATCCAGACGGCGGACGTATACAAGGATATGGCGGAGAGCGTGCAGCAGTGCTTGGATACGTCCAACTATGCCCCAGACCATGCCTCCGGGATCCAGGCCGGCGTGAATAATAAAGTGTTCGGCAAATTCAAGGATGAGCGCGGCGGCCATCAAATGACCGAGTACGTGGGTCTCCGGCCGAAAGCATATGCCTTCAAGATGGATCGTGAAGAGTGCAAGAAGGCTAAGGGAGTGAAGAGGAGCGTGGTCGAGACCAATCTGACCTTCGCCGACTATAAGGAGTGCCTGGATACGGGCAAGGAGAAGTATCGCTCGATGAATATCATCCGGAGCCGGCTCCACCGGACCCTGATGCTCGAGACGTACAAGAAATCCCTCTCCTCCAATGACGATAAGCGCCACATCCTACCCGACGGCATCAGCACCCTTGCCCATGGCCACTACCGAATCGCCCAAGACTGGGGCGGTAGATCCCACCCATCCCCCAGAATTTCTCGAGGTCAGTGAGCCTCGGGAAAATCTTCTCACTTCGCCACCTCCTCTACCCTCGGCAGGCTCCGACGACTGCGGATGCCCATCCCTCCCTAGATAAATGGATAAGCCCCTGACCAATCTTGAGCTCGAGCGAACCGTGAAGAATCTGCATATCCCCCACTTCAGAGGCGTCTTCATGCGCGACGGCCTACCAGCCAAGCCCAGAGATCTCGAGTGCGGCATCCTTAATCATGATGATCTCGCGGGCACTGGGACTCACTGGACTTGCTGGTTCAAGGACCGCAGCCGGAGAATCTACTTTGGCTCATACGGATTGCCGCCACCCACCGAGCTGAGACGATATCTTGGCCTGCCGATCGATCATAATACGGACGAAGTGCAGCCGCGCGGATCGGTCATCTGCGGCCATCTCTGCCT
>MJUU01029170.1:43148-69221 GCA_002080025.1 Modiolus philippinarum
AAGAAGAAGAAGCATCGTGATACTCTCCGCTTGGCCAGATCCTATCAGTCTCAGCTCCCGGGCGAAGATGGTGCGCCTGCCGTCTGCCTGAAGAATTATTACGATGGAAAGGATCTTTTGCGCCAGCCCTCGCCCCCTTTCAGCGACGATTTAGCCAAGTATTCCCAAGGCCCTCGCTGATCCCATACCTCAAAAAATATCTTTTCCGATGGGTTTCCCCATCAGAAAGGATTTCTCCCACGCCCCCTCAAATCACCACTTCAAAATTGAAGTAGTCGTGCCCGCTCTTCTTTGACTTCTTCATCCCTAAATTATCAATTTTGAGCAGGTGCCACTTTTCCCGAGATATTTGCCGTATTTCCCGGATCATCCTGCTGCACGCCCAGACCTTGGTTTCTACCCCTTTCCTCTCGAGCGTCAGAATCATGACGTCCCCATACTGGCTTTTCGTCTCCTTGACCCCCATCACTCGGAATATTTCCCAGGGCAGGTCGCGCCACCTCATAATTGGCTGACGTCTGGCCTCCCTTTAAGCCTGTGCCCTCTTTCTCACTTTTCGCTCTCTTTCCGCCCGGGACCTAGCAATCGGATTTGCTGATCCGGATTTTGAGAAGTTTCGGAATTCATGATTTATTGGATTTCGAAATTTTTTTATTTATTTTGGTGGGACCTTTCCTCCCTGCACTTTTCAGCATCCCCGCCTCGCTCAATACTCATTTGCATCCCAGGGCCCCGAAATTTGGGTATCATGCAGAATTCCTGCTTGAAAATGGTCTTGCGGCAGAATTGTCATTTCATAACTACTCACGCCCAACCCCCTTCCATTGCGGTAGTGTCCGGTAGCAACTCAACAGCAATTTCTATTCAAAGGTCGTAGACAGTAAAAATACATGCAAATGAATAATCATAAAAAAACAGGATAACAGTAAACACCTACAATGGCCGGGAACTACAATCTTAAAAGTATATAAGACACTTTGCTTGATATTTCTGCATATTCTTAAAAAAATGTTGAAAACAACATAGAATTCGACGCGTTTTTGAAGCCTGATAATGGAAAAAAGATGACCAGGGACATATCAATTTTATATTAATATTCTTGGAACATATGGGTTAAGTTCTACAAAATATCTCAAAATAGGACCTGTCTGAGACTTCTATTAGGTTCGATCTACCCTAATTGTTTTGGAACCATGTCTCGAGATACACAATCTGTCGAAATACCCATTTACAGAACTCCATAAAATCGCTATAAAACCCACCATTTCTTTTGAAACAGCTGTACATGTTCAAAGTCAGGACCATCCCGTTTACAAATATTTTGGTGTTTTTTTTCACCTACGTTGTTTTGACACCTGACAATTCTGTTTGGTAATTTTGCTTTGATCCTCATTATTTAAGTCTACCAAACGATGCTGTTAGACTTATTATTTTTGTTCCGTTTCTTATTATATTTGTTTTCTTTGAAATCTAACATTTGTTATTTCATTTTTGTTTGGCTATAACAATAATTTATATCTTTCCACGTTTGGGGATGCTAATGGTAAGTGTCTGATCATCAGTTCACACAAGAGTCTACAGCGTTTCATCTACGTTGAAAAGACACACAATTACATGTAGCGATTTGTGTGTTTACTACATGTTCAGTTTTTTGAAGCTCGTAAAGGAAACACACTCAATCTCTAAAAGGTATATAATTTGGTTAAATAAATTTTGACTATATTTTGTTGGCTAGAAAAATGATCACTAAAGGAATAGTTATGGACACTAATTCCAGTTATAGGAGCTACATTGTTAGATTTCAAATTGTACAAAAAATCAAAAACTCATAGACACTTCTAACAAATGCATAGTCAAACAAATCATACAGTATCAATCCAAAGTGATTATCCCGCATACATGATAATAAAAAAAACGCTCTCCTCACTCATTTTACCAGTAATCGGATTATAGTACATTGCATTAAGGCTGTTCGACGGCAAAAAGAAAATAAATAGGATTTCAGATAATATAATATTTTTTGTTGTTGTTGCTTTGATTTTTGTTTAAAAAAAACTGAAAAGAAATAATTCTCACAAGAAATGATTGTTTCTTGATTTTGTTTTTAGATTGAAGTGATAAAAATATTTGCCCGGAAATTGAACTCCTCTGAATTTTTCATATTTATCCCTGAGCAATTTTGCCAAAAGAAATACCATTTAATGCAATTATAAAACAAAATGGTATAATTGTGACCAAAGCATGGATGAAACCAGAGAAGTTGAAAAATTGGAACAAAATGCCCTAATGTGACAAGGCGAGCATCCTTAATTGACTTATTAATCAATCATATAGTAGCATATATGTATTATTCTTCACAATCATACGGATTACATTTCTCACTCTCGTCTCGTTACAGCGGAATACAGCTTTATGTTTTAATACGCCTGTACAACTCAGATATATACATATATATATTAGTTTTTACAACAGATTGATTTTAGAAGTTACTTCTTTTCCAGAATTCCTGTCCGTAGCTTTCAATCCTATTTCCGTATTGCCAAAAACGAATTCAACTTCTACCCAGCGTTTTTCTTCACATTGATCAGGAAATGATATTGTAGGTTTACAAAGAGGTTTACACCCGTCTTCATCGACATAAGATGGATACTGAATTTCTGATACATAAATATAAAAATCCATCATTTCTTGATTTTTATAAGGGGTGAAATACGACTTCCTAATCTTTGTTCCTGCTTCAACTATTTGGTCTTTTTCTACAATCTGTGAGAAAATATCACCGCACATTACTTCGTCTTCCATAACGACCATTTTTCTTTTGTCATGTCTTCTCACGTCAAAAGGGACACTTGTTTTGACCCCATAACTGCGTCGCATTACACGCGATTGTATGTAATCCGGTCGATGTCCAAACAAAACAGCCCCTTCCAACACAGACATGCCAGCCTCTAGAGGGATGATTATTCTCTTCTCTGGAAATTCCTTGTAAATTGCATCCTGTAAAATCTGACATTCTGAAAAACCCCCAACCATTAGAAGCATGGTTACACCTTCAGTAGAACTACTTCTTAGAATTTCCTTCATTATGGATATAATATTATCAACGGTCGGATTGAACAAATTCCTCATTGTATCAGCATTTACACAAAGTTTGTCTTTATATAGGGTAACCTTTCCTGAGTAAGACGAAGAACCAATAACCGAGTTCAAGTCCTGTTTCAGAATCTCCTTGCATATTTCTTCAAGTGATACACATGGAAATGACATCTTTAATTTTCCGGTCTTTTTTGTGTCAACCGTTCTCTTTGCCGCTTCAAACGCCATCTCGAGGTCTAAATAACATATTGGATTATTTTCCTTTAACTCTTGCATTACCTTTTTTCCAAGAATTTCTTCTAACATTTTGAAGAATCTTTTGTCTACTGATATTCCACCACAGTCACTTCCAGAAGCTCTATATAATTCCTTTAGTTGGCCGTTTGGTGCCTTCTGATGTACAGTTATGTCTGCAGTTCCACCTACAGTAAATATTTTTCACTGTGTATGAATCAATACATGTGCCATTATTTTAAAGGGAGCAATTAGTAAAACAGTTTTTACCAAAATTATTACCAAGGTCACCAACAGAATAAATTTTTATAAAGATAATTATGTTGAGTCACCTCCTAAGCTGTTTGTAAATAGAATTAAGTCTAAATTGAAGGATCTTGGTAAAAAAATTGTGTTTGTACCTGTTGACAAGGCTTCTAACAACGTTGCTATTGTCTGAAAGAAATACTACATCGATGTTCAACAAAACGAACCGGACAAGTCAGACACTTTCACAAGTAACAATTGGGACGAAAACACGCTAACCAAACAACATTATAAGGATACAGATATGCTTAAAGTTCCACCTAAAGATAACATCTTACCTACCATGTACTGGGTTCCGAAGCTTCACAAAAATCCCTTTAAACACCGCTTTATTTCTGCATCTAGTAAGTGTTCTACTACTAATTTATCCATCCATTTAACTAGTTCACTTACTTGTATAAAGGAGTTGGTTATTAAATACTGTGAAAAAAACTGATCAAAACTCTGGTGTAAATTACTTTTGGAGTGTAAAAAATTCTATTGAAGTTTTAGATAAACTACAATCAATTCGAAGACCAGTCTCATCTATTAACAGTTATGCTTTTTCTACACTTTATACTACCCTTCCACATGATTTGATTAAATCCAAATTGGGACAACTTTTTAAATGGTCTTTTAAATTTTCTGGTCTGCAGTTCATTTGCTCTAACAAAAAGCAAGGATTCTTCTCTAATATTACCTACAATAATCATTGTTCCTGGACATGTGATGATATGATTAATGCACTTAATCTTTTGCTGGACAATATTTTTGTTCGTTTTGGCAACACTATTTATCAACAGGTCATAGGTATTCCCACGGGTACAAATTGTGCACCTCTAATTGCAGATATTTTCCTTTTCTGTTACGAACGATACTTCATGAAAAAACTTCAAAACGGAACCATACCAAACAGTGATAAACTTATTTCTATTTTCAATGATAACAGCAGGTATATTGACGATATCCTTCCTATTGATAATCCCCAGTTTTTAGATTATGTAGACATTATTTACCCGCAACAACTAAAATTAAATAAAGCTAACAATGATTCAAAATACTGCCCTTTTCTGGATCTAGCCACATTATTGACTCTGGTAAAATAAAAACTAAAATATATGATAAACGGGATGATTTTGATTTCACTATTACTAATTTCCCTTTTCTTGACGGCGACATCCCTCTAGCTCCATCTTACGGGGTGTATATTTCTCAACTGGTAGGATTCGCACGAGTTTGTTCTACTCTTGACGATTTTAATGAACGTAACCTTACTATCACAGCCAAACTTTTACAACAGGGTTACAGATTTCATAAGTTGTTGAATACATTTAAGAAGTTGTATAATAGATATGAACATTTAATATCTAAATATGGTGTCACTCGTAAACAGCTTATTACTAAGGGCATTTCTAATCCTCGTTTCTACGGAAATGTTGTTAAAAAATAACAGAAATTGATTAAAAATCTAGAAAAGCTGGGACGTAACTTACATTCTTTACGTAATAGGGGATATCGACAAGATATACTGCTTGCATCCGTTAAATTAGCTTTGAGACCTAGTGACCTGAAAATTTTGCACACACACTGGCCTTTCACTGATACTGCCGATGTCTACTGAAATTTATGATGATGCTTGACCAAACCCTTCGGGAAGTTTTGAGTTTGAGTTTTCTCCCGTAGTGCGACAGTGTTCTACCAGAAGACTAGGCTCCTTGAGCTAGCCGGCAGTTTAGCGGAGAGCACCCCTTGACCCATCTTTCAAAATTACGTATTGTGTTTTCTTTCCTTTCAAGATTGTGGTCATGGAGTTAGTAGTCTACCTGTATTGGGTTTTATTCGTATGTTTGTTATACTATAGGGAAACGGGACAGATAAAGGGGAGGTTTGGGTGCCCATAAACCGGTTTAACCCTACCGCTGGCTTTTGCTAGTGCCGGTACCAAGTCCAGCTGTCCCGAGTTCCTATTGTTTTCTACATTTGTCTCTTGTCTTATTCACGATTTGTGGCATGTAATTATAATTTTCAGCCATTGTAGGTGTTTCCTGTTATCCATCTTTTTACATTTATAGTAGGTCTGGGAGTGAGTTTTCACAAAGGGTCTAATGTTAAACTATGATTCAAGTAGCAGGCCATCTTGGATCAGAGGTTTGATTTAATTTTGAAATTCAGGACATTCTTTTTCAATTAGGGCCTCCGCCGTGCGCGGTCCCGGCTGAAGAATAGGCCCGCAGCATCCTCTGAGCTTGGAGTATGAGCCATCCTAACAGAGGACCCCGAGGGAACCCCGGGATATAGAAATAGGACCCAGTATCTCCGGCTTGCGGGGTGTGACCCCTCCTAAACGGAGGCTGACCCCGAGGGTCTCGGGATATAGAAATTGGACCCATTCCGTGGTTGTGCGGGATTAATAAATACACAACCCATCTTTCGGATGGGATGTAAACTCAGGTCCACGTGTTGGAAGAAATGCCACGCTTCCTGCACGTTAAAGAACCCTTGTAGTAAGCTCTTTTTGGGGTGGTCCGTAGGTGATCGGCTACAAGGCTAAATTCCCCGCCCTTGACGATTTCACCCTACTTTTCCAGTGGCAGTCAGAATTTCCTGTCCCATGGCCAATTCCATACCCCAAAGTGATTATTTATCAACAAACTTGTTCTCGTCTTGATATAGCTGAAATATTGCTGAGTAGACGTTAAACAATATTCAATCAATCAATCAATTAGGGCCTCAATTTAGTATTGTGTCCAAAATTTTAGCTTTTCGTTTTTTGGGGGGAGGGGGGTTATTGAATGTGGTTTGTTTCCATTGATTTATTCACTTATTTCCTATTTTAATTTTCGGGTCTTGCTATATGGTGTGAGAATCCTCACTGTGTTGAAAACCGTACGGAGACCCCTAAATGCTTTGTTTTGAGTCATTTAAATCTGGTTATGAGATGTTGTATCCTTGTCATTTACCCCATTTCCTTTCTTTTTCATATCTATCATCTTTTATACATATTTAAGTAATGCATTTCCAAATGTTTGGATTTAATCTGCACTGAAGAGACATAAGTTGTCGAAATGGGCATATGCAGAAACTGAATTAACAGTAACTTCGGTATTTTGTTTGTTATGCACCAATCCACATGGGAACTGAACAAGAAATGAAAGATAAAAGACAAATGTAAGCAAATAGAAATTCGATCTGATCTTGGTGATTTTCTGTAATCTTGGGACTTTTTTTTTCTTTGTATGTTTGCTATCATCTCTCCCATTTGAAAATATAGAAATTTGTCTGTTTGTTGAGTAAGTTTACCGTAAAATTGAACTATCATTTAGTGTAAATCATACCTCCAATATCTACTACCATGTACTTTGTCCCAGTTTCAATCGTTGTGAATCCAGGCTCAGATCCGTGCAATTTCTCCGTAGGTAAATACTGACAGAAAATGGAGGCCGTTTCCGGTTCCAGTGCCAAAATAAGTTGTTCTTTTTGTATACCAGCCTGTAATTTATTTAAAAAGAATTGAGAAAAATTATACATTTGAAACAAAGTATTCCAACTGAATATTAAAAATAAACGAATAAAGTCAATGAATCGAATGTAAGAAAGCTGACACATTTAAGCATACTACGTCAAGATTGATGAATGCGCATCAAATGTCTCTGTTTCTTTTTTAATTTTTTTAAAGACCAGTTTAGTTGCAAAATCTCAATTATTATTTGCAATAAAGGCATTAAAATTCTTACTTCAAACGTCACTTCTTAGTGCCCTGTGTTTTGACATGTTGTGATTGTCTTCTATTAGCTCTTTTTGTTGGGCAACACTGTTTCAGTTAATTTTATGTTTGTTAACGCTCCCGCATCGATGACATGAAATAACATGGATGTAGCGTTGCTAGACATAAAGCAATAAATTCGGCTCAAGCTGGTGTAAGGGGCTGTCTTGAACTTACTATGAGGTATGAGCAAAGCTCATTGTTGAAGGCTTCATAGGGATTTCAAGATGAAGAACAACAATAAAAGTGTTGTTCCATTGCTTGTTTTACCCATGTATTTGTAGCGACTTTGTCTCATGTGCATTTGCTCCATCCTTTTATTGTTTATCTGTGGGAATTGGGAAGAATGTCAATATTAAAACTCGTTAAAACGAACAATAAATTTACTCTAATATTGAAATGTTTAAACTATTATTTTAGAAAACAAAATACAAAAGACAATGACTCAATATGTGCAAAACAATTGCATTTCCATCATTCCATGTTTTTTAGATGCTTTGGCAAAATTTGCTTTATCGGCTCATAAAATTAAGTTTCATGTGCCGATTTCAAACCATTTAAGGATGGTCACTTCTCAAGTTTATTATATCAAGGATTTAAAATTATTATTTTTGTTTATAAGTATATGGATCATACATCATTTTAAGCAAAAAGTATTGATAGGTTAGTGTGGACGTTTTTGAAATTTAAACGCCTGAAATTTTGGCGGGAAACCGAACTTCTCTAGACTTTTCATTCACTTTGCATTAAGGTAATCAACCTTTGTAATGCGATGAAGGCATAAAAAAATTTCATCAAATGAGGTTATAAGTACCGGAGTTTGTTAGGACTTTATTGATTTTAAGGTCAAGTTAAAAGTTATCTTGACATTTCGATTAAAAAAAATCTTTGAATCCATTTACTGTAGTGTCCACTAAATCACTATATACCACTGAAGGCCATGTTAGAATAGGTATAAATATGAAAATCACCCTTTCTTATAAAGTAACTACTGTAAGACTACTATGACCAACTTTTGTTCATATCAGAGGAGAATGCATTCTCGTACGTTCCTATATATCCACTGGTGGCAATCAGATGCCAGTAGTATATGAGCACAGTTCGGTTAGTATTTGACGTGGTGGTGCTGTGGTGGTGCGTGGAGTGACGTCACCGGGAGTGACGAAGACCGGAAGTCCCGTGACCGGAAGCGCAAGTCACGTGACCGGAAGCGGAAGTCACGTGACCGGAAGCGGAAGTCACGTGACTGGATGTAGAAATGTTAACATTACGCATGCGCAACCGGAAGTAGCCCTAATTGAGGCCCTAGTCGGCCATATTGACCGGAAATGATGTGTTGGAACAACACGTGACCCCGCAGGGGTGTAATGGGAAGGTATTGGAGCGCGCATGCGCGACCGGAAGTGGGTTGGTATATACTGTAAGTAGCCATTTTAACCGGAAATGACGTGTTGGAACAACACGTGACCCCGCAGGGGTGTTGTGTGACCTTGCTACAGTGTACATGCGAGACAGAAAGTGTGCGTAGCCCCAGGTATACACAGGAAGTGGTCTTATTGGAAGCCCTAGTCGGCCATGTTGATAGGAAATGACGTGGTGGAACAACACGTGGCCCTGCAAGGGTCCTGTATGACCTTACTGCAGTGTACATGCGTGACCGGAAGTGGGACTAGCCCGAGTTGTTAGCCGGAAGTTGTCTTATTTGAAGCCCTATTCGACCATTTTTATCGGAAGTCGGCTATGTTCCCTAGTCGGAACCACTCGGGCATGGTCTTTCGGATGTTTTTATAGTATTATACCCTTTTGAATAATGTACTTGGTATATTATTCCTTTTTCATCCAATGTTTAGATTAATGTCCTGTTATGCCACCCTTTTTATTGTTGTTATACCTTTTCAGCCCCTTTTTCAATGTTGTTCTCTGTAATTTCGTCCTCTTTCATCCAATTTCTAGACTAATATCCAGGCGTTGTCATTCAGCAATTGTCATTATATTTCTGTAGGTGTCTTCTATCACGTCCGCGTTCGTCATGGGACATAAGTCTTGCTAGTAATTGTCCCGCGTTTTTTTTATTTTTGGGTGTCTTCTATCACGGCCGCGTTCGTCAAAGGGACATAACTCTTGCTACTTATTTCCCGCGCTTTTTTATCTGTTGTAATAGCATTTCACCCTTTTTCAGTATTGTTCTTTGTAATTTCTCCCTTCTCATCCAATGTTTAGAATAAAGTCCTCTTGTGTAACCTTTTGTATGTGTTATTTTATTATTTTCAACTTTATTTTATAATTATCTTTCCTTTTCATCCAATCCTTAGAGATATTTCCCTTTTCCCCGCCAAACTCCTATAGTGTCGTCTGCTATTGCCATTTTGTATCCTATTATATTACATAATTATCTCCCTTTTTCATTCAATTCTTAAAGTGATTTACTCTTCCCTACTAAATTTCTATAAAAATGTTTCTGCTATTGGTTTTTTATTATTGTTTCCTATTTTATTTCATAATTATTTTCCCTTTTCATCCAATTCTTAGAGTTATTTCCCTTACCTGCCTAATATCTATACTGTCGCCTGATATTTTTATAATGTGTTTCCCCTTTGTCGCCATAATTCTAAAGTGTCGTCTGCTATTTTAAGCTTTCCCGCCATTTTTCATTCAATTCGTAGAATTATTTCCCCTTTTCCACATTATTTCATAACTAACTTCCTTTATCTAACAAATTACTTTAACCTAAGTTGCTATGACAACTGTGTATTCATTTATTTTTATATTTGAATGTTACTCTGTTATTTATTTCTAACTATTACAGCTATTTTTCTTCTTTTTTTTATTCTTTTTTATTTTCATTCAAAATATCGATTACTTTACCCCAACGTTGCTTCTTTTCACCCTTACCCTGACTTCAAACCCTTAATGATAACCTTAGACCCTATCACTTACATTACACCATAACTCTTACCTTAACCTTACAGAAACCTAACCCTATTACTGGTATCTGAACCCTAACCTTAAGTGATTCACAGTGACACCAACACTTAGCCCTTAACCTAGACATAAGCACTATCATATCAATCTAGCCGTAACCTAATACTAACACAACGACGAATCCTAAACTATTCTTAAGCCCTGTAACAACCTCGAACTTAACCCTTCTACTAACTTTTTAACCTTTAAGCTAATCACCCATTTACTAACAGTGAGCCCTTAACTTAGACACGAGTTCTAACATTATATTCTAACCATAACCTAATAATTACACAACCTCTAATCCTAAACTTGACCCTTACCTCATTTCAACCGTAACATAACCCTTACTAACCCTTTCTTACTCTAATCCAAAACCTAATACTTACTTAAATCGAACCCTTAGTCCTAGCCAAACCTAATTCTACCAATATACACTCTAATTCTAAACCCTACCCTAAATCTAACTAACCTAATAATAACACATATATTCCTAAATTGTAAACCAATGTTAAGCCTAGCCTTACCCTAACCCTATGTCAAGCTTAGCATAACCTTAACACAACCTATTTCTAAGTAGTAAATTTTAAGCCTATTCTTTCCTTTTAACATAATCCTAACACTAACTCTTACTTATTCTTACTAACCCTTGCTTACTCTAATTCTCAACATAACACTAACCTAACTTTAACCCTAAGTCCTAACCGTTACCTTATACTAGCACTAAACCAACCTTAACCCTAACCTAACCCTTACCACAATTTAATCTTAAGCTTTCCCTTTCACTAACATTTACCCTTACCTTAATCACCTTAATCTTGAATTTGAGCTCTAAGCCCTTATCCTAACCCAACAATAATTCCGAACCATCCTTTTTTACTAACCCTAATCATAAAACATAACGATATCTAACATTACTAACCAAATCTTAATCTATCCCTAAACCCTAACCTAAGTATTAACAATAATTTAATATTAACACAACCTCACCTCTAACCCTTGAACTATTCCTAAGCTATAACCATAACCTTAACACTAATAACTCTACCCTCACTAACCTTTAATTACTCTGAATCTTAACCTAACACTAATTTAACTTTAACCCTAATACTAGCACAATCTCCAACACTTATATATATCTAAGCCCTAAACCAATTTTGCCCCTTACTTAACCTTGATCCTAGCCCTGATTCCGACCCCTACCTTTATCTTACTAACCCAATTCATAGACATAACCCTGAATCTTAAATCCAACCGTAATGATGCATGATATTTTAAACATAACGTTATGATGTTTAATTCTAACAGGAACGATCCTAAAACTTAAACCCTTATAACGAACGTTACCCCCGCCTAACCTTAACCCAAATGATGAATATAATCCAATCATTAATCCTAAAGATATATGTGATTCTAATCCAAGTGATCTAAGTCATACTTAGCCATTAAACTGATTGTGTAACCAAAGCCCTTAATTTTATAACGAATCAATCTCAACTAATCCAAACCCAACTCTAACCTTAAGCAAAGCCTTCTCACCTTTCCCTAATTTTTGCCCTAATTCAACCAACTCCTCAACCAACCATACATAAACCCAACTTTAACAATACAAATATACTAACGCTACAACTTGAACCCTACCCTTACTACCCTAAATTATACTGATAATATAATTCCAAACATAACCTAATTGATATGAATTATCCTAACCATACCCCAAATGGTGTATTTCATCTTACACAAGAGAATGTATGTATTCCTAACCCTTACATTAACCATAGCCTCAACCCTAAGTCCTACACTTTGGTATTCTAACCATAATCCGTAGCTATGACCTTAACGAACCCTAACATTAATGTTATATTCAACAATACCTCTTTCAAGTATATAACCCAACTCTAGCCCAACTGATATATTTAATGAACTGATGTATGTGTCACTGTGCAATTCTAAACTGAAATGAAATATATAAACCTTCACCCAAATAATAACCCTTACCTTAATGATGTATACTTAACCCAGTGATAAAATGATCCAAATGATCTATACGATGCTAACGTTATAACTTATAATGATTACCTAACCTTTAGTTTTCAAACTTTTTTCTAAAATTATCATTGACTCTAATTTTTTGCTGCTGCTTCTCGTCATTACTTGGGTCTGTCTGCTGGTGGTGGTGGTGTTTTAAAGGTATTATGTTAGTTAAAAATGGTAATTTTCAGGTATCGGGGTGATGGTGGTGGTGATGTTAAGGTATCTGGGTGTTGTTGTTGGTGGTGGTGGTGGTGATTTAAAGGTGTGTTGGTGGTGGTGGTGGTGGTGGTGGTGATGGGCTATTCTGGTGGTGGTTGTGGTGGAGGTGGTGAGATAATAGTCTATGGTAGTGGTGGTGATGAGATAATAGTCTATGGTGGTGATGGTGGCGGGATAATAGTCTTTGGTGGTCGGTGGTTTATCACTTTATTCTTTTGGGGCATAATAATAACAAACCCTGGCAATACGTTCTCATTTTTAATTTCATGTAAACAAAATTACAGTAACATTCTAATTTTTGTTCTTTACATTAATGTCAATTTAAGTTTTTTGACTACAGTGCTGGTTCCTCCGTCACTTAAATGTCTGTCTTCATATTCACTTAATTGGGTTCTGTAGCTACCTTCATCCGTTTCAGTTCTGGATCTTTGTCTTCAAACACAGCTATAATCTTTCCAAGTCTCTACTTTCCATCTTCAAACATTTGATCTAAAAATTACAAACTTGATAACGGCTGATACTGAACATACTTCAATACTTTTTAGTACTGCAAACAACTTCGAAACCAACGGTGTCTATTTTCGTTGGTATCTTCATACGGTAGGATATACCGACAAGCTTTGTCCACAGTTCCATATTCCCATTGACTTAAAAAGCATACAACATCTGGGTGCAGGGGCGTAAGTGACCTCAATACTTTTACCGTTCCTGGAATTCCCCGGTCTTCTTTGAATGTCCATTCTCCTCTACCTGTAGAATATATATCACCCCATGGAAATTTTTCAGCTATGTGTCGTGATGCGCCTTGATGCAAAGACAATTTACTTGAGGAACAATAACATCTACATTTTCTGCTTTCAATAAATCTCCGCCAACAATATTTACACCCATTCTGTCTTTATTGGCTTCAGTCTGTTCTTGTACACCTTTTATATTCTATGTCTATTGTCTCAATAGCTGTAATTCGTCAGTTAATATTTGTAAGACGGCTTCGGATTGGTTTAATTTTCCTGCGTTTTGATTGGTCAATCTTTTGTAAATGGCGATTTCTGATCTGTTGAAATCGCTGCAATTTGATTCTGTACACTTTCAATCCACTTTTCTTAATTCTTCTATCAACTGATGATGAGCTGCCCATATCTCTGTTGCTTGATCTTTGTATTCAGCACAATAGGTTTCAGTGAACACATATAATACATGTATTCGTCCAGGATAGATGACCCCATCTTCATACATGGCAAGCACGATCCGCTTGTACACTTCCAGACCGTCCATGACGAACTGAATGAGACCCCCATATAACTATTTTGAAATTTCATCTGACATCTTATAGCATTGGTAACTCTAACTTAACACTATTCATAATTTAACACTATCTCTATCAATAATTTGAATATAACCCTTACCCAATCTAACCCTAACCCTTACTATAATCTAAACGTAATCTAACACTAACCATAATAGAACTCTATTCCTATCTATAATTTCACCCTAACCCTTACCATAGATTAACTCTAACCATAATATAACCCAAATCCTATCTATAAGCTAACTCTATCCCTAATACTATCTTTATTCTAACACTAACCCTATGTATAATTAAGCATAACCTTAACCCTACCTCTCTGTAACCACAACCTTACAATAATTTAACCCTAACCCTTTCAACAATCTAAATTTTAACTCTAACAACAATATAACCCTACGCCTATCTTAAATTAAACTATACATGTAACCCTAACCTTACCATAATTTTACCCTAACACTTGCCATAATCTATACCAAACTCTAATCATAACCATAACTCCACATAACCCTAATCATAGTAGTAGTAATTTGTATTCTGTCTCCAACATAAGAGAAATGTATGGTGCTTTTCAGAACAAATATTAATGAATTTATCTAATGTTTGAGACAGAATACAAATTACTACTACTGTGATTAGGGTTATGTTAAATTATGGTTCGGGTAAGAGTTAGTGTTAGTGATAGGGTAAGGGTTAGAGTTAGTGTGAGTTAGGATAATAGTTGAATAATAGATAGGGTTAGGGTTGGCATAGAGTATGTTAGGGTTAGATAACAGATAGGTTAGAGTTATTAGGGTTAGATTTCAGATAGGGTTAGGGTTAGAATATAGCTAGGGTTAGGGTTAAGATAATAGTATGGTTAGGGTTAGATAATTGATAGGGTTAGGAGTGGATAAGGGTTAGGGTTAGAGTTAGATTAAAGTTAGGATTAGGGTTATACAGTGAAACCTGTCTAAACCGAACACCCATGGGACTGAATGCTTTGTTCGGTTTTGAGAGGTGTTCGGTTTTTTTACCGTTGTGATTGGAAATTGGAAAATGTAATTACATGTTTTATGCATAAAAGTTATTTATATAAAACGTAAGGCAAATCAAATTTTAAGATTAATATTGGAAGAAAACAACATTTATGCACACAAAATACAGAGAATTATATTCGTTTCATTTTTCAATTAAAGAAGTCACTGAGCATCGTTTGCCGTTTTGCCAATTTCATTTTGACAATCGCATCTTCGGTCATAGAAATTTGTTGTTCCACAGTTTGCAGATATCTACCGTCTTTGACAAGTGAAAAGATCCTTACTTCTAATAATAACTGTAATAAACTTTCATAATTAAGTTTGGATCCCGGTAATGCGGACGGTTCACAATCATCAGCGGTATCGAAGTCATCATCAGATTCGACAGTATTCTCAGTATCATCTCGTTTGTATTGTCGAATCAAATCAAATTCCCACTCGGTATCATATGTCGCTTCGGTCGGTAGATTGTCATCAAGGTTTTCAATTTCTACTTCGAAATCAACAGACGAGTCCCTTGATTTCAGTTGACGAGCGAGTTCATTCAATGGGACATCATCATCCGGGTAATCAGCAAGCTCCTCCTCCGATGGGGCTACTACAGGGAATCCCGCATTTTTGAAGCACGATTCAATAGTCGAAGTTTTTGTCTCGTTCCAAGCTTTATTGATCCAGTGAACTGCTTTCAATACATGAACTTTTTTGCACAATTCTGATGCCGACTGACTACTCTCAATTTGTGTGATTAAATGTTTCAGTAAATATTTTCTGTATCTTGCTTTAAATGCACGAATTATTCCCAAGTCAAGCGGTTGTAATTTTGAGGTTGTGTTTGCAGGAAAGAATTTAATCACTACATTACTCAATTTAGGCCTTGTACATGAGACGTGGCATTGTCAACAAAAATGACAATATGTCTAGATTTCCTACGCATGTGTCTATTAATGTCTTTGGCCCAGCTTACAAAAATATCGTTCGTCATCCACGCTTTTTTATGTGCTTTTTTATGTGCTTCCCATCGCACCAGCAAATTTTTTATGTCAATGTTATGAAAACATCTAGGTTGTTTAGCCTTGCCTATAACTAGAGGTTTAAGCTTTTCTCCACGGGAACTGCAACTCAACATAACCGTGATCCGTTCTTTCGCTAATTTTTCGCCTTTACACTGGCTACCCTTTTCGGCTAATGTTTTGTCCGGTACTGCACGATAAAACAACCCAGTTTCGTCGACATTAAAAATATCACTTGAATCATATTCACGAATAATTTCCGGCAGTTTTGCTTTAAAATCCGCAACAACATCCAAATCAACATCAAAACTCTCACCACTGACTTTAAAGAATCCAACTGAATATCTCGACCTCCAGCTTTCCAACCAGCCTTTAGATGCCTTAAAATCCTGTAAACCAAGTTCAGAAGCAAAATTTAAAGCCTTTTCCTGAAGAATCGGGCCACTAAGTGGTATGCTTTTCTCACGAGCTCCTTTAAACCATTGGAATAAGAGTTCATTCAAGTCGGAATATTTGCCGGTACTAACGTGACGTTTTCGTTTCGAACCAAAGTTTTCCTCAAATTGTTACCGATAATCATCTTTTCGCTTTAAAATATCACTAACTGTGGCTTTTCCGATTTGATATTTAGCACTCAAGTCCTTCTGCAGAATTTTAGGAATTTTTTCGGATTCATCTATTAACTGTATCTTTTGTTCTAAAGACAATTCCTTGCGTGCCCGTTTAGGTGAAGGTGTAGCATTTTCAATTTCATCAAACTGACGTTTTTTTTTCTTTTTGGAGTTTCCATTTTCAAATGAACGTTTTCATTTACACCGTGAGCTCACTTCAATAAATAAAACGATTAATCCCCTCAAGGCGCCTAAAATACCTAAACAAATCTATTTTTGGCTCCGATAATCAATACATATGTATTTACAGGTGACAATCATAATTATTCTACAAACACACATACCCGCGCTTACATAAACAAATTGGGAAGCCTTAATTATCATTGATTATTATTGATCGGTTTTGACAGGTTTTATTTCAATACACACATTAGATCGGGACTTAAATATTAGTTTGGTATTCGGTTTACACAGGGTTCGGTTCCAGCAGTGAAAATTAACATTGAACAAATAGGAAAAGGCAACGGGACTTTGAAATCGATTCGGTTTAGCGTAGAATTCAGCTTTGTCAGTGTTCGGTTTGGACAATTTTCACTGTATTATGGTTAGTTTTAGGGTTAGAGTTAGCTTATAGAAAGGTTGGGTCATATTGTGGTAAGAATTAGAGCTAGGTTTAGCTTATGGTAAGGGTTAGAATTAGAGTTAAATGATAGATAGGGTTACAGCTAAAATATGGTAAGGGTTAGAGTTGAATTACATGTATAATAAGGTTAGGGTTACAGTTAAATTACAGATAGGGTTATGGTTAAATTATGGTAAGGTTAGGATAAGAGTTAGATCATAGAAAGGATTATGGCTATATCATGGTTAGGATTAGAGTTAGGTTTAGATTATGGCAAGGGTTAGGGTTAGATTGTGTAAGGGTTATTGTTTAATTATAGGTAGGGATAGGTTTAAATCATGGTAAGTGTAAGGGTTAGAATTAGATTATAGATAGGCTTAGGGTTATATTATGGTTACAGTTGGGTTTAGATTATGGAAAGTTTTAGGGTTAAATTATGGTAAGGCTAGGGTTAGAGTTTAATTTAAGATAGGCGTAGGGTTATATTGTGGTTAGAGTTAAAGGTTAGATTGTTGAAAGGGTTAGGGTTAAATTATGGTAAGGTTGTGGTTACAGTTAAATTATAGGGTTAAGGTTATGCTTAATTATACATAGGGTTAAGGTTAGATTGGGTAAGGGTTATAGTTAGATTACAGATAGGTTAAGGTTAGAATATAGATAGTATTAGGGTTAAAGTTAGCTTATAGATAGGATTTGGGTTATATTATGTTAGAGTTAAATTATGGTAAGGGTTAGGGTGAAATTATAGATAGGAATAGAGTTCTATTATGGTTAGTGTTAGAATTAGGTGTAGATTATAGTCAGGGTTAGGGTTAGATTGGGTAAGGGTTATATTTAAATTATTGATAGAGATAGTGTTAAATTATGAATAGTGTTAAGCTAGAGTTACCAATGCTATAAGAAGTCAGATAAAATTTCAAAATAGTTATATGGGGGTCTCATTCAGTTCGTCATGGACGGTCTGGAAGTGTACAAGCGGATCGTGCTTGCCATGTATGAAGATGGGTTCATCTATCCTGGACGATTATATGTATTATGTGTGTTCACTCAAACCTATTGTGCTGAATACAAAGATCAAGCAACAGAGATATGGGCAGCTCATCATCAGTTGATAGAAGAATTAGGAAAAGTGGATTGAAAGTGTACAGAATCAAATTGCAGCGATTTCAACAGATCAGAAATCGCCATTTACAAAAGATTGACCAATCAAAACGCAGGAAAATTAACCAATCCGAAGCTGTCTTACAAATATTAACTGACGAATTACAGCTATGGAGACAATAGACATAGAATATAAAAGGTGTACAGGAACAGACTGAAGCCAATAAAGACAGAATGGGTGTAAATATTGTTGACGGAGATTTATTGAAAGCAGAAAATGTAGATGTTATTGTTCCTCAAGTGAATTGTCTTTGCATCAAGGCGCATGGATTATCACGACACATAGCTGAAAAAATTTCCATGGGGTGATATATATGTCTCCTTGACATTTACCTCATTTCCTTTCTTTTTCATATCTACAGGTAGAGGAGAATGGACATTCAAAGAAGACGGGAGAATTCCAGGAACGATAAAAGTATTGAGGTCACCTACGACCCTGCACCCAGATGTTGTATGCTTTTTCAGTCAATGGGAATATGGAAATGTGGACAAAGCTTGTCGGTATATCCTACCGTATGAAGATACCACTGAAAATTAACACCTTTGGTTTCGAAGTTGTTTGCAGTACTAAAAATTATTGAAGTAAGTTCAATATCAACCGGTATCAAGTTTGTAATTTTTAGATCAAATGTTTGAAGATGGAAAGCAAAGACTTGGAAAGATTATAGCTGTGTTTGAAGACAAAGATCCAGAACTGAAACGGATGAAGGTAGCTACAGAACCCAATTTAGTGAATATGAAGACAGACATTTAAGTGACGGAAGAACCAGCACTGAAGACAGAAAACTTAAATTGACATTAATGTAAAGACAGAAAATTAGAATGTTACTGTAATTTTGTTTAAATGAAATTAAAAATGAGAACGTATTGCCAGGCTTTGTTATTATTATGCCCCAAAAGAATAAAGTGATAAACCACCGACCACCACAGACTATTATCCCGCCACCATCACCACCATAGACTATTATCTCACCACCACCACCACAACCACCACCAGAATAGCCCATCACCACCACCACCACCATCACCACAGACTATTATCCCGCCACCACCACCAACACCACCACCACAGACTATTATTCAGCCACCACCAGCACTACCATCTAGATATCCTGACCACCACCATCGCCACCACCAAAATACCTTTAAATCACCACCACCATCACCACCACCACCACCACCATCACCACCCAGATACCTTAACATCACCACCACCATCACCCCGATACCTAAAAATTACCATTTTTAACTAACATAATACCTTCAAACCACCACCACCAGCAGCAGACAGACCCAAGTAATGACAAGAAGCAGCAGCAAAAAAAAATAGAGACAATGATAATTTTAGAAAAAAGTTTGAAAGCTAAAGGTTAGGTAATTATTATAAGTTATAACGTTAGCATCGTATAGATCATTTCGAACATTTTATCACTGGGTTTAGTATACATCATTAAGGTAAGGGTTATTATTTAGGTGAAGGTTTACGTATTTCATTTCAGTTTAGAATTACACAGTCACATACATCAGTTCATTAAATATATCAGTTGGGCTAGGGTTGGGTTATATACATGAAAGAGGTATTGTTGAATATTACATTAAAGTTAGGGTTCGTTAAGGTCATAGCTTAGGATTATGGTTAGAATACCAAAGTGTAGGACTTAGGGTTGAGGCTATGGTAAATGTAAGGGCATTCTTTTGTGTAAGATGAAATACACTATTTGGGGTATGGTTAGGATAATTCATATCAATTAGGTTATGTTTGGAATTATATTATCAGTATAATTTAGGGTAGTAAGGGTAGGGTTCAAGTTGTAGCGTTAGTAAATTGGTATTGTTAAAGTTGGGTTTATGTATGGTTGGTTGGGGAGTTGGTTGAATTAGGGCAAAAGTTAGGGAAAGGTGAGAAGGCTTGGCTTATGGTTAGAGTTGGGTTTGGATTAGTTGAGATTGATTCGATATAAAATTAAGGGCTTTGGTTACACAATCAGTTTAATGGTTAAGTATGACTAAGATCACTTGGGTTAGAATCACATATATCTTTAGGATTAATGATTGCATTATATTCATGATTTGGGTTAAGGTTAGGCAGGGGTAACATTCATTATAAGGGTTTTAGGTTAAGAATCGTTCCTGTTAGAATTATACATCATAACGTTATGTTTAAAATATCATGCATCATTACGGTTGGATATAAGATTCAGGGTTATGTCTATGAATTGGGTTAGTAAGATAAAGGTAGGGGTCGGAATAAGGGCTAGGATCAAGGTTAAGAAAGGGGCAAAATTGGTTTAGGGCTTAGATATATATAAGTGTTGGAGATTGTGCTAGCATTAGGGTTAAAGTTAAATTAGTGTTAGGTTAAGATTTAGAGTAAGTAAGGGTTAGTGAGGGTAGAGTTAATGTTGAAATGAGGTTAGAGTTAAGGTTATGGTTATAGCTTAGGAATAGTTCAAGGGTTAGAGGTGAGGTTGTGTTACTATTAAATTATTGTTAAAACTTAGGTTAGGGTTTAGGGATAGCTTAAGATTTGATTAGTAATGTTAGATATCGTTATGTATTATGATTAGGGTTAGGAAAAAAGAATGGTTCGGAATTATTGTTGGGTAAGGATAAAGGCTCAAATTCCAGGTAATGGTGATTAAGGTAAGGTTAAATGTTAGTGAAAGGGAAAGATAAAGATTAAATTGTGGTAAGGGTTAGGTTAGGGTTAAGGTTGGTTTAGTGCTAGTATAAGGTTACGGTAAGGACTTAGGGTTAAAGTTACGTTAGTGTTATGTTGAGAATTAGAGTAGGCAAGGGTTAGTAAGAATAAGTAAGAGTTAGTGTTAGGGCAATGTTAAGATTAAAGAATAGGCTTAAAATTGGTTTACTACTTAGGAATAGGTTCTGTTAATGTATGCTAAGCTTGACATAGGGTTAGGGTAAGGCTAGGCTTAACATTGGTTTACAATTTAGAAATATATTGTGTTATTATTTGGTTAGTTAGATTTAGGGTTAGTGTTTAGAATTAGAGTGTATATTGGTAGAATTAGGTTTGGCTAGGATTAAGGGTTCGATTTAAGTAAGTATTAGGTTTTGGATTAGAGTAAGAAAGGGTAAGTAAGGGTTATGTTACGGTTGAAATGAAGTAAAGGTCAAGTTTAGGATTAGAGGTTGTGTAATTATTAGGTTATGGTTAGAATATAATGTTAGAGCTCGTGTCTAAGGGCTCACTGTTAATAAATGGGTGATTAGCTTAAAGTTTAGGGTTAAGAGTTAGTAAAAGGGTTAGGGTTAAAAAGTTAGTAGAAGGGTTAAGTTCGAGGTTGTTACAGAGCTTAAGAATAGTTTAGGACTCGTCGTTGTGTTAGTATTAGGTTACGGCTAGATTGATATGATAGTGCTTATGTCTAGGTTAAGGGCTAAGTGTTGGTGTCAGTGTGAATAACTTAAAGGTTAGGGTTAAGATACTAGTAACAGGGTAAGGTTTCTGTAAGGTTAAGGTAAGAGTTATAGTGTAATGTAAGTGATAAGGTCTAAGGTTATCATTAAGGGTTTGAAGTCAGGGTAAGGGTGAAACTTAGAAAAATTACGGTAAGGTAATCGATATTTTGAATGAAAATAGTATGACATTCAAATAGAAAAAAAAAAGAAAATTAACTGTAATAGTTAGAAAAAAATAACAGAATAACATTCAAATATTAAAATAAATGAATACACAGTTGTCATAGCAACTTAGGTTAAGGTTAGTTGTTAGATAAAGGAAGTTAGTTATGAAATAATGTGGAAAAGTGGAAATAATTCTACGAATTGAATGAAAAATGGCGGGAAAGCTAAAACTAGCAGACGGCACTATAGAATTATGGCGACAAAGGGGAAATACCTCTAAGGATTGGATGACAAATGGCGGAAAATCAAAAACAAAAAATCAGGCGACAGTATAGATATTAGGCAGATAAGGGGAAATAACTCTAAGAATTGGATGAAAAGGGGAAATAATTATGAAATAAAAAAGGAAACAATAATAAAAAAACCAATAGCAGAAACATTATTATAGAAATTTGGTAGGGAAGAGGAAATCACTTTAAGAATTGAATGATAAAGGGAGATAATTATGTAATATAATAGGAAACAAAATGGCAATAGCAGACGACACTATAGGAGTTTGGCGGGGAAAAGGGAGATATCTCTAAGGATTGGATGAAAAGGAAAGATAATTATAAAATAAAGTTGAAAATAATAAAATAACACATACAAAAGGTTACACAAGAGGATTTTAGTCTAAACATTGGATGAGAAAGGAGAAATTACAAAGAACAATACTGAAAAAAGGTGAAATGCTATTACAACAGATAAAAAAGTGCGGGAAATAAGTAGCAAGAGTTATGTCCCTTTGACGAACGCGGCCGTGATAGAAGACAACAACAAATAAAAAAACGCGGGACAATTACTAGGAAGAGTTATGTCCCATGACGAACGCGGACGTGATAGAAGACACCTACAGAAATATAATGACAATTGCTGAATGACAACGCCTGGATATTAGTCTAGAAATTGGATGAAAAAGGACGAAATTACAGAGAACAACATTGAAAAAGGGGCTGAAAAGGTATAACAACAATAAAAAGGGTGGCATAACAGGACATTAATCTAAACTTTGGATGAAAAAGGAATAATATACCAAGTACAGTATTGAAAAGGGTATAATTCTATAAAAACATCCGAAAGACTATGCCCGAGTCGTTCCCACTAGGGAACATACCCGACTTCCGGTAAAAATGGTCGAATAGGGCTTCAAATAAGACAACTTTCGGTTAACAACTGGGGCTATGCCCACTTCCAGTCACGCATGTATACTGTAGTAAGGTCATACAGGACCCTTGCAGTGTCACGTGTTGTACCACCACGTCATTTCCTATCAACATTGCCGACTAGGGCTTCCCATTACACCCCTGCGGGGTCACGTGTTTTTCCAACACATCATATCCGGTCAATATGGTCGACTAGGGCCTCAATTAGGGTTACTTCCGGTTGCGCATGCGCAATATTTACACTTCTACATTCGGTCACGTGACTTCCGCTTCCGGTCACGTGACTTTCGTCACGACACTTCCGATCTACGTCACTTCCGGTGACGTCACTTCCGGCACCACCACAGCACCACCACGTCAAATACTAACCGAACTGTGCTCATATACTACTGATGCCGTATATCAAAGAGTACTGAGCTTTTTTCCCAAATGACACAGCTTCAAATCAATATACATTTATTTCAATGCATATTCTCATACGAAATACTTTAGACCATGTTACCACTAACAGATATCTGTAATAGCACAAATATTCTAGGGACTAACAAAGTACCATTATCGACAAAATTTGGTTTTTAAGAGGTTTCAGAGGACGAACATAGAAATCACAAACTGTTACAGATACCTCCAAAAGACTTATATGACTACAATTGGTAAAATTAGAATTCAGGTTGGAGATATATCTAATCATTCCATGGGTGATCTGACGGACATCTTGGGTGGGGTACAAACATTAAAAACACAAAAAAAACTTTGAATTGGACCCATCAAAAACTACTCTGATCGAATTTGGGATATTTAGTTTGGTAGTTTCATTTCAATGATTTTTTATATTTTGAAACTGTGTTTCCTGTATGTGAACGTCTTGGATTAGGTAACCCATCTAGTAATCATTAACTTTGAAATTAACCACCAAAACATATTTATATTCAACGCTGCAAAATCATACCTCTTCAGCACAAGTCCTCATAAACTGCTTCGCAACGTCTGTCCAGATGGCCGGTACCGTCAACACCCATCTTATCTCGTTTCTTTGGACGTCTGCACCAGTTTTCCTCACCGTCGCCATTAAATGTTCAACAAGTGCACTTATAGAAAACTTAAACACCTCAACTGCAGGAATACTTTTGCCTCGTATGTCTTCTAGAACCATATCATGAGTAATATTCTGAATGTAAGGAGGTAAACATTAATGTCAACACCTTCTGATATTAAAGCAGTTGCTTCTTTCATAAAGAGGTCATTAGAACTGAGGGGAGAAGGTTAAGCTTTACTGTTTTAATATTTAAAAAAAAACTGAAAGTTTGAAATGTTTGAAAGATATGATTTTTGTATGCTTCATGCGATTTGTATTGTGTTCTTTTTGTATTGTTCTGTATTGCTATGACTCTAACGAGTCTTTTGTCTGCAAATAAAGTTATTATTATTAACAAGCAGATCATTTATCATTTAAAACAGTAGCTGCATTTGTGTAGACGTTTTATTTTAAGGAACTGATGTCATCCCTTTTAAAGTGACCAATAAACCTTTGACCCCTACATTTTTGAATGTAAAACATATCAACTAAATACAATGATATAGGTCCCAAATACCTAATTCTTACACATTCCGAAATTTCCCCAAATAATTGCTCCAAGAAAAGTAACAAAACTTTGCAAGCCCATATCATGAAAACGGTTCATCCACCAACATTTGCCCAAATGAACGAAATATCTGTCATAGCCTGACAAACATTTTTCCCATTACAATTCACTACCTATTTATTACCATTTCCGAATAATATCACAAAACATGTTTAGGGAGTTTTCTAAAATAACCCCCTCCCCTGATAACGAAACGACCCAAGACGGATACAATTACAACTTCAACAGAAACTACAAAACCCCACCAAATTTCATCGACCTACACTTACCCACTTAGACACCTTTGTGAAAAGAAGAAAAATTTTTTTTTACAATTTTACAATCCCAATAATGTCTATCCGTTGTCCCGGATAGACCTTAATATGCCAGTTTGTTAGGACAATCAATAATGAGAACATAATGACGCAACTTTGGAAAATACCTATCAATTGTTCTTGGAACAACTGACATTCTAGTTTTTACTGCTTCAGGTAAATAAAATTGACTTTAGTAAGTGAAATGATTTCACTTTATCCAGTTGGATCTCTGACTGTTCAACGGTGCATTGTACACATGAAATTATTTTTAAATCGATCATTCAGATTTCAAACATTTAAAGCCCTCCCATCATGCCCATGTAAAAAAAGTAATTAGAACATCCTTATATACATTTTGTTACACATGCATCGGAAACATTTGACCTGAGGTCACATGTCGCTATGTGTCCATAGTTTATTTAAATTAAAGCAATATATGGGCTGCATTTTTTTGTCTCCCTCGTCCCTGGCATTGCCTTAATTTGCACATTGATCTACTGCAGCCGCCATAAAAATAAAATATAATTCTTTAAATGCGTTTACAATTTCCTTGGTGTGATCACTCACACACAGGGATTTACATAGGATTCATTTTTGCGTATCAATTTTGCGGCACACTCATGAATGTGTAGTATGAAGATTTCAATTTTATGAATTTTAGTATAATTTTTATGTATTTGGTTGTATTTAAGTATGCACATCATTGTTCCAGATTTATAATGCTCTAACTTTGTTCTTAAATGTTATAAATATGTAACTGATTTGCCCCTTTGTTAACTGAAGGTAGCAATTGTTTGCTTTATTTCATGCAACAAATTCGATATTTGCATTTTAATTTTCTATAACTTAGTTCAAATTTATATATATATATATGTAATAAAAAAGAAATCGTTTTGAAAATATCAAACAAATGTTGTTTATTAACACTTTCTAAGCTTTCAGGTTGTAGAATATAAATTTTCTGTTATATTTATTAAAGCAAATATCAGCAAAGGTTCACAAAGCATGATGCACGACTAGGGG
>MJUU01029172.1:0-66101 GCA_002080025.1 Modiolus philippinarum
TGGTGATGATCCAGGCCAAGTTTGGTTTCATTTGGCCCAGTAGTTTCTTTTTTTTTGAAGAAAAGTTTACGACGGACGGACGGACGGACGGACGGACGACGGACGCCAAGTGATGGCAAAAGCTCACCCTGGCTATAGCCAGGTGAGCTAAAAATTAATAGACAAATTGAGAATTGACACTAGAATGCACAATAAACCAAGAATAAAATTTATATAGGGTTCATGGTGGGAAATGTGCAAGAAATAATATGTCCCAACCATTGAAAATACAAATAGGTTGAACGATTTTAGAACTACACATCTCATGATTCTATTATGCCAAGTGTGCTTGGAATTGACCCGATGAGTTACCATTTTGTTGTTGTTTTATGTTGTTATTGTCTTCAAGTCATAAAGATTTGTTAGATTTGTGTTATGACTGCTTTGCTCTTACTATGAGGTATCAAGAAAGCTCTCAATTTTGAATGCCTCATGGTGAATTCAAAATGTAGTTCAACAATAAATGTTATTTTTCATTACTCTGTTTTACCATATATTTGCAGACACTTTGTCTTTTCATTGTCCATATAATAGCATAATTTAATTCATTATTCTTAGTGTAAACAATATTTTATTTCATAAGCAAGGTATACATCAATAAGAATAAGTATCAAAGGATAGAGCAACAAATGCCAAAATATGTATACCGCTGGCTTTTGCTGGTGCCGGTACCAAGTCCGGCTGCTCCGAGTTCATATCGTTGTTTACGTTTTTCTTTCATCTTATTTGTGTTTTTCCTGTGTTGATCCCTAGCAGATTGTGGCATGTAATTATAATTTTCAGCCATTGTAGATGTTTCCTGTTGTCCCTTTTATTTCATACAAATTCCTTTCTTAATTAGAACACATTTTACAAGATGAAACAATGTAATAGTCACATAAATTTAAACTAAAACTTTTTTTACCCATTATTTCTCTAAAAATTATGCATATAATTTAATAAATGGTCTTGAAATAAAATAGTAATCAATGTCTATAAATATAAAATCGAGTGATCAAGAATCTACAAGCAACATGACAACAGATAAATAAATTCAAGTAAGAGTACTTATATATAAAGTCTAAAAGGAAATTCGAAGCCATTATTGTGGTTTTTTTTTGCTTAAGAAGGAATTCAATGCATCATAATACATTTATCACAAACACTACGTACATTATAAGATCAGCTATTTGTAAGAACCAGACAGGGGGTGATTCATGGCCCCTCAGAAATTCACGATATTTTAAAGTTAAGCATAGATAAGTATAAAACGATTTTTTTAACAACCATTTTTTTTCCACATTATGCATCGTTGCGATGGTAACCATTCACAGATTTTGACAACGAAACAGACCGAAAATAGCTGAAAAATAAAGAAAATATCCATTTTTTATTTTCATCAGTTTATACACAAAGATAATATTTTCAAGACCATTTAGTTTACAGTTTGCATATTACTACATTTGAAAAAAACCTCATTGTGATAATATTCCGCATGAAAATCTATTTTGTGTTTCAGGATAAGTAGCATTTAAGATATGGGTATCCTTGGGTGTAACGGACGGATGGACGGACAATCTTATCACTACTTTCAAGCGGGGTATAATTTCTGCTCAGTTTTTTTTTTTATAATTTCTGCCATATTTTATGTTTATTTTGACAATACAGTGTCGATAGTAATCATAATTTGTTGTTTCAGCAACTCTTATTCATTTGTTTGATAATTGTATTTGACGCCGAGTAAGCACATAAAAAATCTTTAATAGGATCAATTAGACTTACGTCGCGTTAATGTGACCTAATTTCCTTTTTCTTGTGAGATGTACCACAAAATTCTTTTGCTTAGTTTTTGCTAGGAGATTTATTAAATACATATGTATGTCAGCACTCGAAATAACTTGATAAAGTACGTTATCAATAATTTACTTGCTTAATGGAAATGAAAACTCAAAACAATAAAGCACAATTGCATCAGTCCTATTACTGTATATTCTGCTGAAGTGAAATATTCAGGTAAATCCTGCAATTTGATTGGTTACCTTAACAGGGGATATGAGACCGTATCCCCGTGGTAGCAAAATCACAATTTGTAAACACTTTTAATAGAAAAATTATAGCACTTCTAGCAGAATATTATAAAAGTTATTCGGGCTTCACATTGGATACGGGTTCATATTCCCTGTCTGTGCCCTATATCCCCTTCGCCTGACGGCTTCAATTCTAATATCCATAAATCGCCTCTGTGACACTGATCACTTTTCTCAAAGTAAAAACGTATATTATGTATTATTCAATTGACCTCTAAGTTTTAAATATCCATAAATCGCCTCCACGACCCTGATCATTACCTGTATTACTTTAAACGAATAAAAGACAAAGAATTCAATAATTCAAACTTAATCATTAAAAATGACCAAAATAATTCATTTTTTTTTTTTGGAAAATTTTACTTAATAATAACCTTTCGAAGGAGTTTATATGTTGCAAAATTAAAATTAGATGTCTTTTTAGCATAAATATGATTGGAAAAGTAGATTTAAGTCTTTGGTTTAAACTTGATCATTAAAAAAAATCAAAACAATTCAATTTTATTGAAAATTTTACTTCATTATAACCTTTCGAAGGAGTTTATATGTTGCGAAATTTAAATTTAATGTATTCTTAGCATAAATATCATTGGAAAAGTAGATTTTCGTTTAAATCTAATCATTAAAAATGATCAAAACATTTCAATTTTTTTTAATTTTACTTTATAATAACCTTTCGAAGGAGTTTGTATGTATTGAAGTTAAAATTTAATGACTTTTTAGCATGAATATGATTGGAAAAGTAGATTTTAAGTCTTCGGTTGAAACTTAACCATTAAAAATGACAAAAACAATTCAATTTGGAAATTTTTACTTTAATATAACCTTTTGAAGGAGTTTACGTGTTGCGAAGTTAAAATATTATTTCTTTTTAGCATAAATATGATTGGAAAAGTATATTTAAGTCTTTGGTTTACACTTAATCATTAAATATTACCAAAAAAATTCAATTTTTGTTGTTTTTGAAAACCTTTCGAAATTCCAAAATCAAAATGTGATTACCGTAAGCATAAATATGAATGCAGTTACATTGCATTAAAACTTATTATTATTATATTTTTTTTTTGAAACAACTGGAATATTGCCGTAACTATTCATTTATGCAAATAAAATAAGTTACTTTCGAGTTAAGTTTTATTTATTTGTTTTTACATTTTGAATAATAACCAATAAAATCAGTATACTAACATGTATTTTAATCGTGATGATCATATCACCGCACACGATTGGAGTGTGTATGAACACTTCAAATCGAATTTTTTTTTATTCATTTCACTCGAGTATGAATCTCACACTATTAAGTTGAAAAATCTTTCAGCCCTAATAGCAAAAAAAAAAAATCAAAATCAAATGAAATGAATCAAAAATAAAATACATATTTAATGCATTTTTATCCAAAATCACTGTCCTTGCCGCGTTTAAAGAAAAAAATGTTATGATCATTGCACTGAGGCGATTTATGGATATTTAAAAAGTCGAGGTCAACTGAACTCTTTATATACTATACGTTTTACATTGTAAATACTGATCAATGTCACCAAGGCGATTTATGGATATTAGAATTGAATTATAGATATTAAAAAAAATCTTGGTCAACTGAGGTCTTTATATAATATACTTTACCAATACTAAAATGATCTTGGTCACAAAGGCAATTTATGGAGATTTGAATTATAGATATCAATAAATCGAATGATGGAGATTTTAACCGAATTATAGGTATCAATAAATTATTTATAGATATTAATAAATAGCACCATCTATTGATATTTAAAAATGATTTATAGTTTAAATTATTTATTAATATCTAAAAATCGTACACTATTTTAAATATCTATAAATCATTTGTAAATATCAATAATTCATTTCTTAATATCAATAAATTTATTTTTAGATATCAATGAATAAAGCTGTATTTATTGATATCAATAAATACTGATTTATAGATATCTATAAATATTTATTAATATCTATAAATGATTTATTGATATCTATAATTATTTATTAATATCTTTAATTCATTTATAGATATCAATAAATAGGGAATAAATTCCACAACGGCTTTCCATAAAGAAATTCACTCTATCGACCACAGGCTCTTGAATAGCGAATTAGCTGGAAGACGTAAACTTCCGTAAAATTGAAGTTTGTCATGGATTTTACTTTAGAAGAACCTTAAATTACCTAATAATCAGAAATAACACAATCATTACTTCTAAAATAAAATTCAGATAATTTTGTCCTTTCGAGTCATTACAATGCCAGTAAAAGATCAACGTACAACCCAAGATATGTCGTAATACTGTACTAACATGGTCCATTCATCATAGAATATGTCTTGGGTGAAATCGTCGTATACTTTCGATGACACGGCCCCAAGATTGTCGTTGTGTTAAGTAGATCAAAAATTTAAGACATGAAAGAAATGTCATTGGGACTAAAATAATATATAAAAATTAAACCCTATCTAAACGCAATAAAAGATTTTTTTTTCAAAACAAGTGGCCCGAATATGCTTCCGTACCTATCATGCCTTTCTTGATAAAGCTCTCATGACTGTAAACTGTTTAATATTTTTCACCATCAAATAAAAGAAAAATAAGTACAAAAAGGGAATATTAAATTTGCATTAAGAAGATTTTACGCTAAGGATATTTATAATTACATTTTCTAAGTCAAAATACTTATGTTTAGTTCAAGCATATTTTCACAATAAATGCAAGAATAATTACACAATAGAAATTGACATCCGATTCTTCAGCACCATAATTGGAGACATATTCTAGACAAAATGTCAAGACACTACGTTTACTGAGTAAACAAAATTCTTAAGCATCTTATGGAAGGATTTCAAACATATACCCAAGCAAAAGGGTGAGATAATATCTTCTTTATGTAAAAAAGCATTATTGGACGATTATATTAATTGTCCTACAGTACGGGCGGCAAAAGCGGCCAAAAAGAGGTCAAAGAGGTACGAACACGAAATCAACAGCGTGAAACAAAATCTACAAACTCGAAGTAAAACTGACGGATGACGACAAAAACAATAACCAAAGTAACAACATAAATCTAAAAAATAACAGTTTAGAATGAAATCATAAAACTCGAAATTAAAACTAACGGACGTAAAATCAAGATCAGCGTATGTTGCAAAATCAACGTCAATGAAAAAAATAATAGACAAAAGTTAGAATTAACACTAGAATGCACAATAAACCAAGAATAAACTTTATATAGGGTTCATTATGGGAAATGTGCACGGGCTGAAAGAAATAATATGTCTCAACCATTGAAAATGCAAATAGGTTGAACGATTTTATTTAATTTTAATGCTGCTGATGAGAGGTTACTCCATGAAACACGTGCACTGCTTAACCAAATTTACTGTTTTTATGCAACTTCGGTATTTTTTGTAGTTTGAACCATTGGGCCGATGCCATTAATGGTGGACCAGAGGTCCTCGAGGGTATTCGAAAGCCCGATAGTCTGACATGAAAATATTACCTGGCGTATTAAAGAAAATTACTGTTTTTATCAAAAGTCTAACCACTTAAAAATGTTGAGGCGCCATTCCGTGTATTGCACTCGGTAGATGTCCTTTGTGCCTCTCCATATCATTTGATTTTAATGCTGCTTAATTTTTTTTCATATGCAGCTCCAAGAAAGGCCAAACATATTCTAGAAGAAATGTCAAGACACTACGTTTACTGAGTAAACAAAATTTTTAAGCATCTTTTGGAAGAATTTCAAACATATACCCAAGCAAAAGGGTGAGATAATATCTTCTTTATGTAAAAAAGCATTTATTATTGGACTGGTCTGTTTCTGATTATATTGAACTTGCTATGAGGTATGAGTAATGCTCATTGTTGAAGGCCTCATGGTAACTTCAAGATGAAGAACAACAATAAAAGCGTTGTTCCATTGCTGTGTTTTACCATGTATTTGTAGAGATTTTGTTATCTGCACTGAAGAGACATAAGTTGTCGAAATGCGCATATGCAGAAATTAAATTCACATTAACTTCGGTTTTTTAGTTATTTGTTACCACTGGATCGATGCCACTACTGGTGGACTGTTAGTCCCCCAGGGTATTCACCAGCCCAGTAGTCAGTACTTCGGTGCTGACACAAAAGCCGATGCTATTTGGAAACTTACAATATCTAATTTTTTTTGTAAGGAGTATCTCCCTCATGCAAAGCTCTGTCCTTAGCTGATTTTGGCTTTACATTTAGATCATATTGGTTATTTGTTCTCTATCAGTTTTACATATCTTTGATTTATGGTCTTCCAAACGTTTAGATATTATCTGCACTGAAGAGACATAAGAAATGCGCATATGCAGAAATTAAATTCACAGTAACTGCGGTATTTAGTTATTTGTCTCATTTGCATTTACTCCATATCCCTTCATTGTTAATTTAAGAAAGGAGTTTGTCTCTCCTGCAGTATGGAGTCCGTAAAAAGATTCCCCGTGAGAGAGATGTATGCTCTATATACATTACAGTTATGGTGTACTTGTTTTTGAGAGAATTTCTCATATGAATGCATTATCATTCTTTCAAATTTTGGCCTTTTAATTTTTTTGTAATTCAAAATTGTTTTTCTGACCACCTGTTTATTGTGCCCACGTCTCATGATTTTATTATGCCAAGTTTTCTTACAGTTGGCTCGATGAGTGCCCTGGGGTTGTTTAAATGTTGTGATCGTCCTCTACTAGTCTTTTTGTCGGGAAATTGATGACAGCGATTGTAAGAACACTTTGCCAGTTAAGTTTATGTTTGTTGACGATCCCGCATCCATGGATCCAAGGAGAAAAAGACTTTGATGTAGCGTTGGTCAGCAATTAGCAATGAATACCGCTCAAACCGGTGCTAGGGGCCGTCTTGAACTTGCTATGAGGTATGAGTAATGCTCATTGTTGAAGGCCTCATGGTGACTTCAAGATGAAGAACAACAATAAAAGCGTAATTCCATTGCTGTGTTTTACCATGTATTTGTAGAGATTTTCTCATTTGCATTTACTCCATATCCCTTCATTGTTTATATGCAATAACAAGAGGCTCTCAAGAGCCTGTATCGCTCACCTGGTCCATGGCTGACACAATAAGTCAAAATAATCACAACGTTTAAGGGTCTCATTTTGAAATTTGTTTATTGACTGGTTAAGGGTCTCATTTTGAAGTTTGCTGATGTTTTATGATCCAAAATTAAACTATGTTCCCAATTAGCAGCTATTTTTGATGGGGCGTAGACTGAATGTCACCTTTCTTGAAGAGGACAATGTAAGGATGATTGCGTCTCACTTTGGTTCCAATTGGCATAGTATTTTCAAAGGAGATCTTGGATGCTATGCGGACATGCCAGACACATTTTATGAAGGGGACCAAGTAAGGACCATTGTGACTAAGTATGATTCCAATTGGCAATATACTTTCAGAGGAGAAGATCTTTGAATATGTTTCCCTATACGGTCCAATGTTAAAAACACGTTCCCTCCTGGCGCCCATCTTGGATATGGTATGGACTTGCTGAACACATTTTTTTTCAAAAGGGGCCACCATAGGACCATTGTGTCTAAGTTTGATTCCAATTGGCCAAGTATTTTCAGAGAAGATTTTTGCAATATTGTCCAATTTTCGACAAAGTTCCCCGCTGGCCGCCATCTTGGATGACGTGCAGACTTGCCAGACAATTTTTAAAGGGGACCACCAAAGGACTATTGTGACCAAGTTTGGTTCCAATTGGCGCAGTGGTTCCAGAGAAGAAGATCTTTGAATGCTTTCCCACAGGAACCAATGTTAAAACGCATTCCCTGCTGGCGACCATCTTGGATATGATACGGACTTGCCAGACATTTTTTTTAAAAGGGGCCACCTAAGGACCATTGTGTCCAAGTTTGGTTCCAATTTGCCTAGCGGTTTCAGAGAAGAAAATGTTTTGAATGAAAAGCTTATGGCAGAAGGACCACTGGCACAGTAATGGCAAGAAGCTCACCCTGACATAGCCATGCAGATCAGTTATAAAGTTATGAAGGTAATGAAGTTAAGATGCTACTTCAATATTTCACTGGGAGGGATGGTTACATGGTGGGCAAACAAATACTACAGATGGACACAAATTATTAATTTGTGAAATAAGTAAAGATTATGAAAGTATTTTTGCAAAAAAATGTAAAAATTTGTACAAAAACACTTTTTTGCTCTTGATCATGTAACAAATAACTATTTCTTATAAAGTGATAGCAGGGAATATCTCTAAAACTTAAAAGAGAAAAGTAAAACCAAGAAGATTTGAACAAAGAATTTAAAGGGAAATAACCCATAACCATATGGCATTAAAAAAAATTTTTTTTGGTGAAAAAGAGTCAATAACTACAACACAGACAGTTGGATTTTCTTTCAAATTTCACAGTATGTAGATCTTGATATGCTGAACATTTTGCAATTTACACTTCACCTCTATCTGTAACAGTTTTTGAAATAAAAAATAAAAAATGCATAAATTTTGAAAATTTTACGGAAAAAGGGCTGTAACTCTGAGACGGGTTTTTCGATTTTCTTAAAAATGACAGGGCAGATAGATCTCATCATTCTGAACAATTTTACCCTGTCAGATTTTTGATATCTTTAACAGTTTTTGAGTTATTTGCCAAAAACAGCAATTTACCCCTATGTTCTATTTTTAGTAACAGCAGCCATGTTGTTTGGTCCTCGGACTAATCGAACACATTTTTTAAACTACATACCCTGGTGATGACCCAGGAGAGCTAAAAAGGACATTTTGATCTTACTATGAGGTATCAAGAAAGCTCTAAATTTTGAATGCCTCATGGTGACTTCAACATGTAGATCAACAATAAAAGCTATGTTTCATTGCTCTGTTTTATCATTTATTTTATTCATTGTCCATATATGAACATAATTCATTATTCTTAGTGTAAGCAATATTCTATTTCATAAGTAAAGTATGGCGAATGAAAGGATATGATGTAAATGCACATGAGACAAAGTCTCTAAAAATACATGGTAAAAACAAGCAAAGGAACAACGCTTTTATTGTTGTTCTTCATCTTGAAGTCACCATGAGGCCTTCAACATGAGCTGTGCTCATACCTCATAGTAAGTTCAAGACGGCCCCTGGCACCGGTTTGAGTGGAATTCTTTGCTAATTATCGAGCAACGCTGCATCCATGTCTTCATTGGTCATGGGTGCGGGATTGTCAACAAACATTAATTAAACTGGCAAAGTTTTCTTACAATCACTGTCATCCTTTGCCCGACAAAAGCACTATTGTCTTAAGCTAGTGACGATTACAACATATAGACAAACACAGGGCAGTCATCAAGTCGAATGTAAGAAAAATTGGTGGTATGAAATAGTGAGATGTGGGCACTTTTAACAGTCGGTCAGAATTACATTTCGGAATTACAAAAATAAATGCCAAAATTTGAAAGTATGTGTAGTATATCCGTATGAGTAATTCTCTCACACACAAGTACACCATAACTGAAATACTGTGAAAGTACTTTTATTCGTAGACATCAATTTTCGTGGTTTTCATAAAAATCACTATATTGTGGGTACTTAAATTCGTGGTTTCGAATTTTCTGCATTAAAACCCTTAGGAAAAATGCATTTCGTTGGGAACTTAATTTCGTTGTTTTGACGAACCACGAAATCCACTAAAATTGGAACCCCACGAACAAAAGTACTTTCACAGTACAAAGAAAGCATACATCTCTCGCACGGGGAATCATTTTACGGACTCCACACTGCAGGAGAGACAAACTCCAGTCGTAAATGGCGAATGACAGGATATGGAGTAAATGCACATGGGACAAAGTCTCTACAAATACATGGTAAAAACAAGCAAAGGAACAACGCTTTTACTTGAAGTCACCATGAGGCCTTCAACAATGAGCTTTGCTCATACATCATACATGTACTAAGTTCAAGACGGCCCCTAGCACCGGTTTGAGCAGAATTCTTTGCTAATTATCGAGCAACGCTGCATCTATGTCTTCAATGGTCATGGGTGCGGGATTTTCAACAAACATTACTTAAACTGGCAGTTTTCTTACAATCACTGTCATCCATTGCCCGACAAAAGCACTAGTGTCTTAAGCTAGTGGACGATTACAACATATATACAAACACAGGGCACTCATCAAGTCGAATGTAAGAAACATATATTAGAAAATGCACAAAGGGATAGGATAACCAATGCCAACGTATGCATACAAAATCCTTTTTTAATTAGAGGCAAGTTAACACATTTGACAAGATGAAAAAATGTTATAGTTACATAAATTTAAACTAAAACTTTTATTACCCATTCTATATTGTATTTCTCTAAAAACTATGCATATAATTTAATAAATGATCGTGAAATAAAATAGTAAACAATGTCTATAAATGTGTGATCGAGTGATCAAGCATCTACAATATAAATTATACAGATAGAATAACTAAATACCGAAGTTACTGTGAATTTAAAAATAATAAATGAAAATGATTCACAAGCAACATGACAACAGATAATAAATTCAAGTAAGAGTAGTACAAATCTATAAAGTCTTGTACTAAAAGGAAATTCAAAGCCAATAAGGTGAGTTCCTTTGCTTAAGAAAGAATACAGTGCATTATAATATATTTAACCCAAAAACTACGTACATTAAAAGATCAGGTGATTGATGCTCCCCCCCCCGAAATTCATAATATACTGACCACTGACCATCAAAAGAAATGCACCGGTAACGTGCATTGCTTTGTACTTTGAAATTCAAACAGTAATATCTCCTCAAATACTTGTCAGAACATGGTGTAATTTTTACACAATGTTTCCGTAATCATGTTTACGAAATTCTGAAAAAAATGGAAGATTTTCAAATTCTCAATTTCACTTTTCAAAAAATCACTTTTTCACCAAAAAATTCAAAAATGACTTGAAACAATGAATATTTAGCCCCTTGTCGATCCTTACTTTAAAACATGAGCATAAATAACTGTTTGGTAACCCTAGACAACAAATTTTACAACAAGATCATTATGCAGAAAGCAAATCTGTGACTTTTGCAATCGCTCACATTCCTTAAAAATTGTTGCTGTTCCTTAACTTTCGAATTTGTTTTGACAAACAAAAAACGGCTAATTTATTCTGGAACTTCGGAATTTTATAAAAATAGATTTGGAATAAATAAAGTTTAAACATTTCAGAGGCTTGAAGCCATGAAACAAGTGGGACGTTTCTTCTGATGTTCAGTATATTTTGAAGTTAAACAAATATACATGTAGTATAAAACGATTTTTTTTTAAATTATTTTGCCATAGCATGCATCGCTGCCATGGTAACCATTCACAAATACTGGCAACTGAACAGGCCAAAACTGGCAAAAAATCAAGAAAACGATCATTTTTTTATTTTCCTTGATTGATACACAAAGATTATATTTTCAAGACCATTTGGTTTTCAGTTTGCACATTACTACTAGTAAACAAAATTTTGTTGGCAAGAGTTAAGATATATGATATACAACGTTTTCAGACAGATGACTGATATCAGTAACAATATCATATTGTGTCAGGTAGGATAAATAAACGTAAGCAAGTTACTAGTAAAAACTACAACAGAAAACTTGATTTTTGATCAAAATTTAACATTTTAACCAAAATCTATTTGTGGGAGGTGATTTAACTGAGACAATAGTATCACTAATAATGAAATAAAAGTCACAGATGGGATATCTCTTTCACTCACCATTCAAAATATTTACATACTAAACAAAATATTTACATAATGACATGAATATGTTGTGCACACTATAAAAACACAGTCCTTTTGCGATGTGCACAACACAGAAAGATAAATTCAAAATTGTTTTCTCGACCACACTTCACTTTACACAAAATATAACGTTCCCATCAAATGTCTGTCTGCATCATTTGAATAATATTTTTGTGTCTACTATGTTTCAAACATAAGAAGACAGGTGTTCCAGCAGATATTAGCCTTTTCTAGCGATTTCCTATGAAAATATGTACCTTTCTCTAATATTAAGTTTTCCTTTAAACAGTTTTTTTTTAAGTCCTAAAATGACATTTTCTTGTCAAGATTTTGATCTTTACATATAAAATTTAATTATTGTTATTATCAGATTTCGTACATAATTCATGTCTAATTTTTGAAGAATTCCAAACAGAACAATCATTATATTTAAAGGTAATTCTATCTCGGTATTTTCAAAAATCCACAACTTAAGATCTTCCCAGAGCGTTTCTACTTTCTGACATGACCAAAAGATGTGTTCCATAGTCTCAATCTCTTGCAAGAAAAATGTGCATTTATTTGTTTCAGATATCTTTATTTCATGTAGAAAATCATTGGTTCCTAATATCCTGTGAGTTATTCTATATTGAAACCACTGTAGTTTTGAATTTTTTGTAATACTGAAAGGAAAGGTATGTATATTTTTCCAATTAAATTCATTGTTGAGTATTTTGGACCATTGAAACTCAAATTTCAATTAATTTAAAATGTTACACATATTTCGTGAGTCCTTCTCAGATTTGAAGAATATTGTTTTTCTATAAGGTAGTAGTGGTCCACTTATTTTACTCATACCATTCACTGAAATGTTAATTGATTTGAATTAAGACTTAATAGATTGTATTAAACCCTGATATATGAGAAAATTTGTTCTTATATTATATCTCTCTGTGAAATTGTAAACGTCAGAAAATTACCTGATGAATCGATCAGGTCATCTACTAGCCTTACTCCATTTTTTCCCAATTTTTGTAGAACACTGTTTTGTTATTTATCTTAATATTACTATTATTCCAAAGACAGCAAGAATTTGGATTGTATTTATCTTGGAATGTGTACTTTAATAGAAGCTCACTCATTGCATCAAATACCTCTTGTCAAAAGATATTTTTCAGTCTGTGCTCAGGACCAACATACGACATTTTATTGAAATCAATTTTTTCGTATAGGTTAATAGTTTAGAAAGTTTTGTTTTACATTTCAGGAATCACCTAAGTTCATTTAAATGCTTTGATATAAGCCAGAACATTGACCATTTCAAGTCCCCAAAAACAGTAAGGTTGTGAAAAAGTTTCCCTTTTTACTGTTCCATATAAATGCAAACATTTTTGCTTTAAATAGACGAATAAAGTTAAAATTAAATAGACGGTAAAGTTAAAAATAAATTATTAAGCTTATAAATTATTAGTGTTTTAATAAGGGGATTTTTCAAATAGAAGATCTAGTATTTGATTTGCCCATATCTTTAATGTATTATCTATTTCTTTTAATTTTGGATTATATTTTAAAAGTCTCATTTCACTTAGGTTTAGGGAAAATTCAATTCCTAATAATGTAAAGCTGCTGGAACCCCATTCCAATTCTAACTTTGCACATATTGTATTTTGACTGTATCTATTTTTCCCAATACAAGCAAATAGTTTTTTCTAAGTTAATATTTTAGCGTGACATGTCAGCATACCTTTGAAGTGTGCGGAGGGATGCGTCTAATGAATTTGGTGATCAATCAAGAAATCCAGCATATTGAGAAATAAGGTATTCTGAGTCATCAATGGTCATTCTCTGAATATCATTATTTTTACGGACCTTAATTCCTAAAATTTCAGCACAGAAAAGAAACATAGGTAATCAACGATTACAAAGTTCGCCTCGTAATGGCACATGGACACAGAAACCTAATTTGGCCAGGGTGCTCATTTACCATCCCTAATGCATGTATACAAAGGCTAGATGATCTTACCATATACAGTAACCGAGACCTGAATTCGGACATAAACTTGAATGTAGGTCAATCATGCGGAAAATATAGGTCAAAGTAATCTAATTTTGCCTGGATGCTGACATACCGCCAAAGATGCATGCACATGCAAGGTAAGATGATCCTACCATGTACAGTGACTGAGATCTGAACTCGGACGTAAACTTGAATGTAAGTCACTCAAGCGGAAAATATAGATCAAAGTGACTTAATTTTGCCTGGCTGCTGACCTACCATCCGAGATGCATGCACATGCAAGGTAAGATGATCCTACCATGTACAGTGACTGAGATCTGAACTCGGACGTGAACTTGAATGTAAGTCGTTCAAGCGGAAAATTTAGGTCAAAGTGACCTAATTTTGCCTGAATGGTGAACCACCATCAAAGATACATGCATATGCAAGGTTAGATGATCCTACCACGTACAGTGACTGAGATCTGAACTCGGACGTAAACTTGAATGTAAGTCACTCAAGCGGAAAATAAAGATCAAAGTGACCTAATTTTGTCTGGATGCTGACCTACCATCAGAGATGCATGCACATGCAAGGTTAGATGATCCTACTATGTACAGTGACTGAGATCTGAACTCGGACGTAAACTTGAATGTAAGTCACTCAAGCGGAAAATTTAGGTCAAAGTGACCTAATTTTGCCTGGATGCTGACCTACCATCACAGATGCATGCACATGCAAGGTTAGATGATCCTACCACGTACAGTGACTGAGATCTGAACGCGGACGTAAACTTGAATGTAAGTCACTCAAGCGGAAAATAAAGGTCAAAGTGACCTAATTTTGCCTGGATGCTGACCTTCCATCAGAGATGCATGCACATGCAAGGTTAGATGATCATACCATGCACAGTGACTGAGATCTGAACTCGGGCGTAAACTTGAATGTTAGTCACTCAAGCGGAGAATATAGGTCAAAGTCACCTAATTTTGCCTGGATGCTGACCTACCATCGGAGATGCATGCACATGCAGAGTTAGATTATTGTATTATGTATAGTAACTGAGATATGAACTAAAATGTAAATTTCAATGCAAGCCACTCAAGCGGAAAATATGGTTCAGAGAGACCTAATTTTCTTGGAGGCTGTGAGTTAACCCAAGATGCATCTGCATGCAAAGTTTGATGACCCTACACTGCATAGTTACTAAGATATATACCCAAATGCGGACGCAGACGCGGACGAAGACGTGGACGCGGACACGGACGCGGGCGAGGACGAGGACGCCGGGGTACTCCATTAGTCCCCCTCAACTTCGTTGAGGCGAACTAAAAATGTAGGGTGATAAAGGGTCTCCTTGTCTACATCCACATTGTACTTCAAAATAGTCTGAAAGAAAGTAAAATCTTGTTTTATAATTGCCTTTTGAAAAAAGTCTTACCGTGATAAAATTCCGCCACCTTGAATTATGCTAGTAATAAGCATTTTTCTCATTTTTTAGAAAAAGCTTAAGCTTTCCATTATTTCTTGACCATAGAAAAAAATACTGCTCCATATGAAGGGAATGTACATCAAAGTGAAAAATTGTACTGATGAAGTTTTCAGAAATGAAATAAAAATCTTTGGGTTTTTCAAATTGTTTGGTTGCCACGGAAACAAAAAATGGAGGATTTTATATACAATTATGAACTATACCACAAGCCATTAAATTGATTATAAATAGTCTTTAAATGTGTTTTCTAGTTTTATGCTATTGGGGGAGAAATAAAGAAAAACAACAAATTTATGGCCTTACCAACCAGCCTTTATTCCAAAATTTAGGTATGAAAGTGGCATATTTAGCTTCTTAATTTTTCTTGTGAAAAGTCAATACCTGTTTTCTTATTCCTTACTTTGATGGATGAAAAAGAAATTCCACAATATAATTTCCATAGCAACTGCTGATAGGTCTTGGAAGCACTCCTTTCTTGTTTTTGATAATGGATTAACATCCTAAACAAGTAGCCCTTTGTACAATTTCATTAAGAAAATGGTTAATTAAGCTTTTTACTTTTTCTCACAAAGAAGTCCAATATAACTTGTTTTTATCTCACCTTATTCATAGGGACAATGTGAGCTTTTGCCATTACTTGGCGTCCGTCATCTGTCAGCCGTCCGTTTGCTTTTTACATTTTGACCTTCTACTCTAATATCTCTGAAGCAAATTCAATCAAACTTTGCAGGAATGATTTATGGAAGGTCCTTTACAAAAATCATTCATTTCAATTTGATCTGAACATGGCTGTCAGTGGAGAACACAGTTTATCATTAGACCCCATTAGAAAATATAAAACATTTTTTTGGTCATCAGCATTGACATGGATTGGAAGCATTTTGACAGACAAAGACTCAATTTCTGACCGTTAAGTTTATCATATTCTTATATGATGTACATTTCACAACTCATTCGCTATTGCCGTGCTTGTAGTTTGTACAGCGATTTTGTCAACAGAGCGAAATTACTGTCTCAAAAACTTATACATCAAGGGTATGTTTAGTCACTGTTGCAATTGTCACTTCAGAAGTTTTACGGTCGTCACCACGATTTGGCAATGTTTCTGTTTCACAAATGAGAACAGATATCTTTGGGTAGATCCAGAGTTTGTTACCAGACTGACTAACACCGACTGTGACAAAACCGGACTTTTCACTGGCAGTGTGACGGGTGCCACGCTTGGAGCAGATCATGTTTACCCTTCCGGACCACCTGATGATACCTCAGTTTCTATAGGGGTTCTATAGGGGTTCACACTACTAGTGCTTTAGTTTTGTGGCGTTTTTGTTCATTTTTGTTTGTTTGTTATGTCTTTGTCATACTGTCTCAATTCGTGTTGCTGTGAATTGCCGTGATTTTAGATTTATGATTTTATAATTTCACCTTTCCTCGTTCTTGCTTCGGTATTCGTTTGCCGATGTATTCTTCTGTTTAATATAATTTTTTTTAAATCATAGCAGCAACTAATAGGTTATATCAACAGGACTTTTCTCCACTATAATACCTAATAGACTTGTTTACTATCTGGAAAAGAAGTCAAATATGTTTGTTTTATTTTAGAAACAATGTTAGGTTCATTATTTCAAAAGCGAATGATTAACGGCCATAGCAGCAAGCCATTTTCCACATTTTTTATGATTATTTAAGCTTTTATTGACCATTGTGATTAAAGGCGTCCTCGTTTTGAATCGGACAAGGAAACGGTCATCTCTAAGGTATATACCGGGGTGAGTTTCTTTTAATGGTCAATGCTATCAGTGTGAAAGAGAATTTAGCAGATTTTTTTGTTCAGTAGAGCCTGAATGTTTAAGTAAACTGCAAGGAAACAAAAATCCATAAGAAGACCTTGTCCTGCTTATTAAATTTTAAAAGGATTATACAGAGGCCAAGTTCAGGACAAATATCTTAAGAAGTGAAGTTCACTCGTGTCAATCATATTTTGTTTCGATGTAACCATATTTGTACCAATAGTCTGTATATCTTACATTTCGTTTGGTTTCACTTGGACAATAATCGACTATTTCACCTGTTTGGTTAGAATTGGTTTAATTGTGAAAATAAAGTGCTGAAGACTTTTTTAAGGTTTTAAGTGTAAATATGTTCGCTGCTTGTAATCTTGGTTGATAAATGTTGGTATTTGCATTTCGAAACGGTGCCCTTGATATTATCTTAAATAACAGGATATTATCATCACGATTTTCCTTTCATAACAAAATGCTATGCGTTGTGAGATTGGTGACCGTGATAATTTGTAACCGATACTTAGTCAATAAGTTATCTATATGACACCCTGATCATGCAGATATTAATATTAAATAGTAGGGTGCCCAAGAGACGATTTTTCCGATTTTGGGATAACGGAATAACACACACCTGTATTATACATGTTTTGAAAGAGGATACCATGGTGCATCGAAACGACGATGTCGTAGAGATTGAATTTGGTCACATTTTATTTCAGATGGGGTCAAAGGTCAGCTCCTAAAATTTTGAAAATATTGATGCATTTTAAAGTGAGCTTCATTTCACAGATAAAACTGCAGCGAATATTATTTTTTTAAATTTTATTGGGGTAGTTCTTTAGTTTCAGTTTTTATAATGATTTGTCTGTTGTCTTTATTCAACAAGTTTCGAAGTTGGAATTTTGTTTTAAAGGTTCGTCATTTTGAATATTTGCACCTCCGTGATATAAGGGGTTCTTTCGGATAAAAAGAACTGCACATTTCTGACTTTTATAGGATTATTCTTTAAAGGAAAGCTTGAATTTAATTTTAAAACGAACCGCTAAACAATAAACTTAGTTTAAGCGAAATAAATCTTACTTTTATTATTAGTATAAATTATTCAATTTTCCTCCCAAAACACACACTGATATAAATCTTAGTAAAACCGTCCCTACTGAAACAAAACCCTATTTTATTATCTGAAATGATATGGAAAAGTGATTTTAAACGTGAAAACAAACACATGTGTTTGGAAAATCAAAACGCAAGCAACGTAAAATTGGCACTAGATTCCCGCCATTTACGTAGACTTGGGCTTTTCAAGTAAATGATTAGAGTTATCTTTCGTTGTACACTTGAAAGAACATGACCAATTGGCATTGTCTTCACATCGACTAAAAATTGACAGTTTTACGCAAATTTTGGCTTTTTAAATGTTGATTTCTTTTTAACGGTGGACATTACATCCATGATTTTTTGTGCATATGTACAATTCATATATGTACTTTCGTTAATGCTGGAATTTTTCAGAAATAAAGCATAGTTATTTAGCATTCAATGAAAAAGTCGTTAATTTAGACTAAAATTTACCCCGACATTAATACCGATAAATTACAAAAACCAGTCAGAAATAACTTGCATTCTGTGATTCAAATAAATATTTCAGGTGTTGGCTTTATCGCGAATAACTTTTTATTAGAATATAAGAGAGTACTACTATTTTCTATAACTTTAAAGAGACCATATCCCAAGCACTGTTTAAGGGTACCGTTAAAAAGGAGAAATTAGAGAAATCGTTACCACAGGAACTTTCTACGACCGCTAAAAATTTGAAATTTAATAGTTGTTCTATCATTTAAAACAAGAATTAGCCGTGTGTGATTCCGTTGACATGGTTAACCCAAACTCGAAAACTAAGCTTTTTTTGGACCTTGGGCATCCTACTAAAAGGGAGTTTTTCGGATAAGACTGTAACTGACAAAATTATTGTAAACAGCTAAAAGTGCAATAAATATTTTTTAATTAAAAATCTAGGCCTTATTATACCCCCCGCTTGAAAAGTGGGGGGGTAAATAGTAATGGGGGTGTCCGTCCGTCCGTCCTTCCATCCGTCTTTCCGTCCGTCCGTTACACATGGGGGTACCCATCTCTTTTCCGCTACTCCTCCTGAACCACTGAATAGATTTTCATGAACACAGTCTTTGTGACATAATGTAGATGTGCACCCCTATTTCAGAATTTGATTTGATTGATTTTTTGGGTTTCCCATAGCCAAACATGGACTTAGCCATTACATTACATGTACACAAGGGGGTACCCATCTCTTATCCGCTACTCCTCCTGAACCACTGAATAGATTTTCATGAAACTTTAACACAGTCTTTGTGACATAACGTAGATGTGCACCTCCTATTTCAGAATTTGATTTGATTGATTTTTGGGGTTTCCCATTGCCAAAAATGGACTTTGCCATTACATTACATGTACACATGGGGCTACCCATCTCTTATCCGCTACTCCTCCTGGACCACTGAATAGATTTTCATGAAACTTTAACACAGTCTTTGTGACATAATGTAGATGTACACCTCCTATGTCAGAATTTGATTTGATTGATTTTTGGGGTTTCCCATTGCCTAACACGGACTTTGCCATTACATTACATGTACACATGGTGGTACCCATCTCTTATCCGCTACTCCTCCTGAACCACTGAACAGATTTTCATGAAACTTTAACACAGTCTTTGTAACAGAATATGGATGTGCACCTCCAATTTCAGAATTTGATTTAATTGATTTTTGGGGTTTCCCATAGCAAAACACGGACTTTGATAGTACATTACAAGTGGGTACCCATCTCTTATCCACCACTCCTCTTGAACCACCGAATAGTTTTTCATGAAATTTTGACATAGTCTTCGTGACATAATGTAGATTTGCATCTTCTAATTTAGAATTTGATTTGATTGATTATCAAATGGTGGAGCGGGGGGGAATATATCAGTGAGCTTTGCTCACAGTTTTTCTAGTTTTGACTCTTTATCATTTTGGAGAATATAATAGCTAACGAAATTTACAATCACATGCCACAATCAAGGGAACTACACAAGAAAAAAGACAAAAGACAAACATAGACAACGAAACATGGGAACAACACTGGATATTGGTACTAGGACTGGTACCATTAACGAAAAAAATCATTGAACTATTACCGTACAGTTAAATTGGTACTAACTTGGCTGGTACCAAGTTTAATGTACGGTAACAGTTCAATGTTTTTCTCCATTGACGGTACCAGTCCTAGTACCAAAATCCGGTGTTGTTCCCATACGGTGTAATAGGAACTATGAAAAGCCCGACTTTGTACCGGCACAAGCAAGAGCTGGTGGTAGGGTTTAACCGGTTTATGGGTACCCAAGCCACCTTTTTCAGTAGACATCGGCGGTATCAGTGAGAGGCAAGTATACATGAAAATCCTCAGATCTTTGGACCCTAAAGCCAATTGAAAGATTCTCGCAGAATATCCTGTAAATATGCCTTACATTACGTAAAGAATCTGAGCTACGTCTCAGTTTTTCTGGATTTTTCATTAGTTTTTGGCATTTTTAATAAACCTAAAATTGAGGATACAAATGCCGTTCGTGGTAAGCTGTTTGCGAGTCACATCATATTCAGGTAGCAAAAATAATGTTCATATCTTCTATAAAACGTCTTAAACGTGTTTAACAAATTATGAAATCTGTAACCTTGTTGTAAAAAATGGACGTGATAGTAAGGTTACGTTAATAAAAACGTCAAGAGTTGAGCAAACGCATGCGAATCCTACTTCGCATAATGTGCATATACGGACACCAAATTCACAGTAACGTCGGTATTTTGATATGTATACCAGTAGTCCGATGCCATTTCTGGTGGACTGTTAGTCCCCGACGGTATTCACAAACCCAGTAGCCAGTACTTCAGTGCTAGCCCAAAAAACAATTTTATTTGAAAACTTGCAATATCTAAAATTTAAGAAAATTTTGTTAAAACGTAAGGAGTATCTCCCTCCTGCATAGCTCTGTCCTAAGCTGATTTTGACTTTCCTATTTAGATCATATTTGTTATTTGTTCTCTGTAATTATAAGGTTTATTAATTTCCAAATGTTTTGATTTGATATGCACTGAACCGGTATAAGTTTACAAGATGTGCATATGCATGAACCAAATTAACAATAACATCGATAATTTGTTATTTGAGATATAAAGTATCTCTCCCGAGGAAAAAAGTTAGATAGGCTGATCTCAAACCCGAAAGAGAAGATATCCTGTCAATCCAGATTTTTTTTTGCTAGAAAACTTTTTAATTCGTTTTGGCAACATTGTTCACTAGCAAGTCATTTGAATTATAATTTGTACAAATTGTGCAACTCTTATCGCAGATCTTCTTCATTTCTGTTACGAACGGGACTATAAGAAAAAAGTTACAAAGTGGAACCGTATAAAACAGTGATAACAGTGACCTCAATTACCATCATAACTGATAATAAAGCAAACAGTAATTCTTAATTTTGTCCTTTAATCGATCTAACAAGGCCTTAATCGTGTCATCGTAAGTCAAGAAACAATGATTTCTTGTAAATTATATTAGAGAAGAATACTTGCTTTTTATTACAACAAATGTAGTGCAGACCAGAAATTTTGAAAGTCCATTTAATAAGTTGTCCCAATCTGGATTCAATCAATTTATATGGAAGGGTTGTATAAAGTGTAGAAAAATCATAGCTGTCAATGGATGAAACAAGTCTTTTTATTGATTTTAATTTATTTAACGGAATTTAATTTAATGGAATTTCCTACACTCCAAAAGTATTTACACCAGAATTTTTGAAAGTTTTTTCGCAGTATTTGATAACTTACTATTTAATACAAGTTTTAAAAAGTTTGAACAACATTTCCGCCATGACAACAAAAATAAACCCACCGTTTCTCGCATCCAAATGAAACTTAAAAAATTTGGCAAGGAATTCGTTTTTGTGCGGCAATAAAATTATTATAGTTTGACGTAAATGTTACATAGAAGTACTCCAGAAAGAAATTACAAGTTCCCATACTTTTCAATTAACCCAATTTACGGAAAATTATATTACAAACATACATTTTCTAACAGCTGCACCTTTACAGGCTAAACCTGATAGTAAAACAGTTCCAACCATGTACTGGGTTCCTAAACTCCGCCAAACGCCATATAAATCTAGATTCATTTTGTCATCTAGTCACTGTTCTACAACTTAAGTTTCTATTATACTCACTAATACTTTGACTGCTATTAAAAACCTGGTTATAAATTTCTGTAACAAAGAATATGAAAACAGTGGTATCAAGCATTTTTGGAGAGTAAAAATTCATTGGAAGTTCTTGATGAATTGAATGCTTATAATGCCCCTTTTGAATCCCTTGAAAGTTTTGATTTCTCTACCCTCTATACTACGTTACCACATAATCTTATAAAGGAAAAATCCAGACGTTTTATTCAATGGGCATTCAAAAAATCCGATTGTGAATATATATGTTCTAATTCCTTTAAAACACATTTTAGTAATACAAAACAAAAGAACTCAATTAATTGGACTTGTTTTGATATGATTTCAGCACTTGATTTTTACTGGATAATATATTCATTCGTTTCGGTAACTCTATTTATCGTCAGGTCATAGGAATTCCTATGGGTACCAATTGTGCACCACTTATAGCAGACCTCTTTTTGTACTGCTACGAATCTCAGTTTATGACCAACATCAGCAAAGACCCATCTAAACAGCATTTAATTGAAAGTTTAACAACACTTTCCGATATTTGGATGATATTTTAACTTTGAATAATGACGACTTCAATACGTATCATAAGGACATCTACCCTAAAGGACTTACTTTGAATAAAGCCAATTCTAATAATCATCATTGTCCGTTCTTAGACATTAGATACTAAAATTTATGATAAAAGGGACGATTTTTCTTTCACATAGTTAATTATCCAATTCTGGATGGCGATGTTCCATTAGCGCCATCATATGGTGTTTACATATCTCAACTTGTTCGATTTGGTCGAGTATGTAATAACGTTTACGATTTTAATGAACGGAATCTATTCATAACTGAAAAACTATTACATCAGGGTTTTCGTTATCATAAACTACATGTAGTTAAAACGTTTACTAAATTTTATCATCGATATAAAGACTTAGTTCATAAATACAACGCAACCTGTAAACATCTAATCAAGGCTGGTATTTCACATCCCTAATTTCACGTAAATGTTTTACATAATAGTAAAAAATATTTAAACTCGCCTAACAAACTTATAAAACCTTTAAATCGTCTAATTCATAAGGGTTATAATTACGGTATTGTCGTCAAGTCATTACGTGTGGCCTTCTTGGGTATTAACATTGACTTTTTGATAAGGTCTTTGCATTTTAACTAAACACATTCTAAATTTCTAAAATCAGTATGCATGGACATGGGTTATGCATTCCGGTATATCCATGAAACCATGAACCTTCCCTTTCTTAGCAGCAATATACCTACCTCTCCAGCCTATGGAGTGTACATTTCACAGTTGATTCGTTACTGTCGAGCTTGTAGTTTGTACAGTGATTTTTTGAACAGAGCAAAAACACTGTCCCAAAAGCTGCTTAGTCAGGGATTTGTTCAACCTTTGTTAATTTCATCCCTCAAGAAATTCTATGGCCGTCACCATAGCATCATTGAAAGATATGACGTGTCAGTATCCCAAATGAAAGTGGACATTTTCAGCTAGATTCACGTCTTCCCGGATTTGACTACCGACTTTGACATTTTCCCGGATTGAATAACCCACAGTGTGACGGGTGCTGTTAACAGAGTAGGACATGCTTACCCTTCCGGAGCACCTGATGTCACTCTCAGTTTCACTGGAGTTTACACTGTGAATCCCTTTGTTCTGAATGTTGTGGTTTCTGGTTCTGTGCTTTGTGTCTGTCTGGCGTCATTGTTTTTGTGTCTAACGTCATTGTTTTCTGTGTTCTCGTTTTTGTCCTGTCTTTGGACTTCGATTTTTGTGAATTTCACCCCTTTGTTCCTTCGGTATTCTACTGCCGTTGTTTGCTAAACTCCTCACAGGAAGGGATCTTGGTGGAAGCTGTATACTGAGGGTACATAACTTAATTTGTCAGTTGGTAATGGGTCTTGAGCTTGCATGTCAGTTAACTGCTAGTTGTCTCTTGCGATTTCATGTTTTTGTCCGTATATTTAGTTCTTTCAGTTTATGTTTTCACAATTGACTCAGTCCTGTTGCCAACCGAATTTTACCGTTGTTACGATTTTTTTTTTTATTATTTATCACATTGGCTTTAGGGGGAAGGTTTGGGCCCAATTAAACTAGTTTAACCCCGCCGCAGCAAGTTTGCGCCTGTCCTAAGTCCGGAAATTTATTAAGCCTTTGTGTGTCTTATATATTTAACGAAAGGATATGGAGTAAATGAACATGAGACCATAACACATATGTTAATTCCAACTGCAGTAATTTTAATGAAGCTGTATGGCCATTTCGGAAATTAATTCCTCATCAGCAGAACTAGAACCCGAACAAAGGAAATCCAGTTTCAAAAAATGTTTAAAATGCATAAAACCAAACGAAATCCGAATAATCAGTAATATCAAATATAGCCAAGGACAAAACTACGATTGGGGGAGTTAATCCTTGGTTTTAGAATTTACAAACATTTAGATAATAGTAATTGAAAAAAGTGTACACATGAGGTATTATCTCATGTACAAGTACACCATATCTAAGAAAAATATAGAGCATACATCTTTACTACGGGGAATTGTTTTACCAACTGCACACTGCAATAAAAGACAAACTCCTGTATTATATATTTAACGAAAGGACATGGAGTAAATGAACATGAGATCATAACACATATGTTAACTCCAACTGCAGTAATTTTAATGAGCTGTATGGCCATTTCGAAAATTAATTCCTCATCAGCAGCACTAGAACCCAAGCAAAGAAAATCCATAGTTTCAAAAAATGTTTAAAATGCATAAAACCAAACGAAATCCGAATAATCAGTAATATCTTCTCTGTTTTCAAGTTAGTTTACTTTATGTCTATAGGAGTCTAGGATGATGTTTATTTCGCTGAACTTGATTACGCTTTATTTAGGGGCCGACTCCGACCTGCCGTAGGGTGTGGGGTTTCCTCACCGTTCATTGAAGATCTTATGGCGGCTTTGAGTTGTTATTACTCCCCTTTGGGTTGTTGTCTCTTTGACATATTCCCCGTTTCCCTTCTTTTTCTTATCTTTAATACAACTAAATACACTTAAATGGATGCATCAATAAGTGGAAGAACAGTTACTCGATGTCTAAAATAAAACGAATTTTGAGTTTGCGAAAGTCTCAGCAAGTTGACAGCAAATCAAATGGCGTTTTAACTCGTATATGATTTATAAAAATTATGTTAATAAGCGCACCCCAAATGCCTCCACCCGTCTGTTGTGCGTATTTATGATTATTTTTTACGCTACTCAAGTTGTATGACTAACCTCTTGGTCTAGTTTTTAAGGTATAAATCTACAGCTATTTAGCCCCAAATACTCTAACTTGAAAATGAGAAAGGATTATGGTTACTTCGATTCTTACGTCCCCTCTCGGTTTTCCCTAAACAATTAACCGTGCAACTCGGCCAATAAAACGGAACGATTCTGCGATCAAGGGAACATGTATATATAGCATAGTTATCTGCAATAAAAAATGTTACTGTATGAGATACAAAAAAAGGGAAACGTAGTAAATAAAAAAGAAAATGGGGTTAATGTCAAGGAGACAACATCATCTCCAGGTTAATACGACCCCAAACAAAGCATCTAGGGGTCACCGTACGGTCTTCAACACAGTGAGAAACCTCACACCATAAAGAAAGCCCTAAATGGCCACAAAAAGTAAAAAGGCGTGAATAAATCAATGGAAACAAACCACATCCAATAACCTTAATATCAAGATGCTAAAATTCTATAAGATGACAAGGACGGGCCAATCACCTTTAATACTGAAGTTAAAATCAGATCAAAGCATAATGTGTAACACTTAAGTAAATTCACTGCGACATGTTGCAATATTTCGATGGCATTTAATTATAACTTGACTCAAATCTTTTTCATACAAAAAGGATGTGTTTTGTTTATAAAACAAAATATGTTGCACGTCATATGTTTTACGTTATAACCGGATTTCTTTATACAGCCGACTATGTAAAAGGAAACTTCGGGAAAAAAAGTTCGAATTGCATGAAATTGATTAAGTTTTGCATGATGCTATAAACCAATAGGTTTCGCGCTCATGGAAATGTAAGTAGTATAAAACTTGAAATAGACGAAATGTAATCATTTGGCTATTTCTGTGAATAGCCACAAATATGAGAAATTTAGAACTTTGGTCTTTTTGTATTTTGATAGCCATATTTTGGAATGTACACAAAGTGGAGGGATGTACTTGCAGTAGACCTAATATGCAGTGGTCATTTTGTAATGCTGATGCAGGTAAATTAATAACTCATTTTTTTTCTTAAATCTAAATTCATACTTAATATTAGAAGTAGTTTGAGTTCTTATACTCCGATTCCCTTTGACCGATGCAGTAAGTGGTATATGAATAGAACTTGAGGTAATGTTTTACAGGCCTGTATAATGAATTTAGGGGTCGTAAAAGATACTGCTTGTGGAATTAAGGTTAGTCAATAACTTGCATTCCTTATTAGTTTAGCACTTAATATGATATATATAAATATATACAAGGGCCAGTATGAGGTATTGCCCTCACTAGGCGTCAGATGTGCTCATGTTATGTCTTTGTTTCTTTGTTTTTCCGACGTTGCCATTGTCCCTGGATTGTTCTTTTTAGACTGACGGTTCGGTTCTCACTTACTTTTCATTTTCTTTCCTGAAACCACTGAGGTAATTCAAGTAAACTTAACAAAAATTGATATGTGTAAGGTCATTTATAAAAAAAACCATTTCTTTCCGATCCGACGAAAAAAATCAAGGCCGCCACCAACATTTTAACACTTGACCCTACATCATTCTCATCATCTGCTCTGAATATATATTTAAGCAAATTTAATTAAACTGTACTTGAATGATAAAGCGAGGGACTTTTACGAAGATTTCGTTCCGATTTGACAAAAAACATGACCGCCTGCCCAGAATATAGTAAAGCATTGTCCCTAGAGAAAAATCTTATTTTGATCGTCTCGTATGGACCCTTAAAGGATATTCAACCAAATTTTACAGGAATAATTAATGGAAGGTCTTTTACAAAGCTTGTTGAAATTCATGAAAAAAAACATGAACGTAATTGCGGAACTAATTTTAACAAGGGACCCCATGGGAAAAACATAATTTTCATCATCTACATATAAAAATTCTGACACAATTAAATAAACTGTACTGGAATAATGTAGGATAGGGCATTTACAAAGATTGCTCACTTCGTTCCGATCCAACTCCAACGAAAAATGTTGCCGCCAGCATTAAACATACTTTAACATTAGCCTTATGGGAAATCATATTTTGATCATTTCCCTTGAAGCCTCTAAAGCAAATTCAACCAAACTTTACAGGAATAATGTAAGGAAGGCCCTTTGCAGATTGTTCAATTCGTTCTGATCTGAAGACTCTTCATTTTGTTCCAATCTGAAGATTGTTCATTCCATTGCTCATTTCGTTTTGATTTGACAAAAACATAAACGCCAGAGCTGAAATTGGTTTAACATCGGGCCCTGTAAGGAAAAACATCATTTCAATTACCTGCTCTAGATCTGAAACTATGGAAGCAATTTCAATTTTTTCAAAACTGTATTGGATGTACTGAAGATCCTTCTAAAGATTGCTCATTTCAGTCGGATCTGACCAAAAAAAAGACATGACCGCCAGTGGGGACCAAACTGTAACGTTTGAATTAATGGAAAACTATATTTTGATTATTTCCTCGAAAGGAAATTCAAGAAAACTGTAAAGGAATGATGTATGGAATGTCCTGTACGAAAAGTGTTTATTTTGTTCCATGGCATGGTCGCAAGCACGGAATATAAATTACCATCGGTCAAATGGGAAATATATTTATCATCTGCTCTGAAACTAAAGTAAAATTAAAGAAATCAATAGGTGGAAAAATTAAAAGTGCTCCACCCTGAATGAATCTTTTTCAGAAAGGTTGTACTGTATGTGTATTTTTAGACTAAACTTTCACAAAAGTGCAGCTTTAACTCTGGTATAGGAAAAGAGTAGGCAAATTTTTACCAATTCTACATTGTTCTTCATAGAGGAAAGAGTTTTTTTTCGCATCCAAACTGAGCTATCGCCCGTTTCGTTTTTTGTACGATGTAAGGTGTTTCATGAACAAATAAGTGATATGGAGTTAATGTACATGTCCATGTACATGCATTTTAAGATTCAGCAACGAAACAACGTTTTCATTGTTTTTCTTCATCCAAACACGAGGCCTTCAATAAAGAGCAAATGCCCCTACCTAATAGTAAGTTCATGACGGCCTAATGTACTGGTTTGAACGAATTCACTCGCAAAATGTTGAACAACGCTACGTCCACGTTTTTTTTTAGTTTTGGTCATGGATGCAGGATCGTCAACGAATATAACATATCGGGCAAAGTACTCTTACAAACACTGTTATCCGTTGCCAGACAAAGGGACCAATAGCCTATACAACATATAAACGATCACAGATTCTTATCGAGTTGATTGTTAAAAAAATTTTGCAAGTAAAATCAGGAAATGTAGGCAATATACAGATGATCAGAAAAATAGTATAATTTTATTATGGTTCTGAATTCATTTGTAGAAAAATTTGGCAAGTAAAATCCGGAGATGTGGTCAATATATGTATATTTACAGATGACCAGGAAAATAGTATAAATTTATTAAGGTGTTATGGTCTCATGTTCATTTACTCCGTATCCTTTCGTAAAATATTCAGTATTTCAGATGATATTAGATTGGTGATTGCATTTTCACAGTTATCTTTGTCAAAAAACCAAAAATATTGCTGAATTATTTGTTGTTTGCTTTTTACGTCAATTAATTAGAATGTATGTGTATTCTATGATATAGCTGGACAAGTTAAGTAAGCCGTAATTGTCATTTAATAAAATCTTATTTAAAATTTGAAACTTTTTAAAATGCCAAAGGGAAATTTATATGGATTAAATTTCAGAATTGTTTTTGATAAATAACAAAATACTGAGGTTACTGCCAATTAATTCCTACATATGTGCATTTCGACAACTTATACCTCTTAACGCAGACCAAATCAAAACATTTTAGATAAAATTGTATTGTAGGGAAAATGCATTTCTTGATAATTTCCATTGTTTCATTATTGGGTTTTCATTGGCTTTAAAAATTAATAGTTTTTAATCAGGGTTTGGGTAATTAAAAATGTAATTAAGAACTGAATGCATTATTTTGAAGTTTCATTGGGGTATGAGCACTTTTTTAATGAAGCGCTGTAGCGCTTCATGTTGAAAATGTTCGCCCGGTCAACACTTTCATAATCCCTATGAAACTTCAAAATAATGCTCTCAATTCTTATAATTATATTTTAAAAGCAAATCATAAAAAACAAATTTATTGAAAAATAGTACATCATGTACAATGAGATTTTTTTTCTAATTCATCCGCCACGTGGTCATATGATCAAATGTGTTTCATGGGAATTGCAAAATCACATTTTTATGCCACGTGAGCGATGTTCACCTATCAGATTGACGGAATTCCAATGAATATTCATGAAATGTAATTATTTGCAATTAATTGTAATGCATTACATTTTAAATGTGATGCCAAGTTATGTGTAATGAAGAATTTTTTTCATTATATGTAATGGTCATTTAATTAATTACAGTCACAAAAATTACTTTTGAATTACTTTTTAATCCCATGAGAAAACTATTGTGTATTGACCTTCTATAGTAAATCAATAAATAACAAATCCACTTCTTCAAATGTCAATAAAAGAAATCTCTATTTTATTAGTTGAGAAAATTATATAATATTCACCTTTGAATTTTTATTCATTTCTTATTTTTAAAACGTGTGGTAAAATTCTGTAATATTTTACGAAAGGATACGGAGTAAATGAACATGAGACCATAACACATATGCTCACTCCAACTGCAATAATTTTAATGAGCAGTGTGGCCATTTCGGAAATTAATTCCTCATCAGCAGCACTAGTACCAAAGTATAGGTAGCACGGTACAGTTTCTAAACATAGAACTGGTTTTCCCCTTTTGTGTACCCAAGATTCTATAGAGGAGTGAATACTGAAAGCTGAGTTCTGATTGGTTATTAAGTATAATATTCATGTTGTATTTTTTCAAATAGACAAATTATCTATGATTAAGAAAATATATAAGAAATTTTCGTGTGCCCTTTATTAAGGGAGATTAATTTTTTTAGAATTATTGGTAATATGCCCTTCACTGCAACTTAGACCGCAAGTAAACTGACGGGCAGTGCGTACTTTGATTAGAGGCTCTTTAGGGAATTGGTCATGACTATATTTCACTGGTATTTTTTTAAAGTTAAATGGATGCTCTACAAGCGAGCATACTACAATATCTCGGGTGAAAGTTATGAATGGGTGAAAATCTTGAAAATGTTACTATTGTCGCCTATGGAAAAAGAAACTGTACCGTGCTACCTATAAGAAATCCACAATTTCAAAAAAATGTTTAAAATGCATTTAACCAAACGAAATCCGAATACTCAGTAAAATCAAATAGGGCTACGGAAAAAAACTACGATGGAGGGAGCTAAACCTTAGGTTTTAGAATTTACAAAATTTAGGTAAAAGTTTGAAACAAGGTGTATACATGAGATATAGCCTCATGTATAAGTACACCATATCTAAGAAAAATAAAGAGCATACATCTCAAACACGGGGGATTGTTTTACCAACTCCACACTGCATTGAAAGACAAACTCCTGTATTAAATATTTTACGAAAGGATATTGAGTAAATGCCCTTGAGACCATAACACATATGCTGACTCCAACTGCAATAATTTTAATGAGCTGTATGGCCATTTCGGAAATTAATTCCTCATCAGCAGCACTAGTACCTAAATATAAGAAATCCACAATTTCAAAAAATGTTTAAAATGCATTCAACCAAACGAAATCCGAATACTCAGTAAAATCAAATAGGGCTACGGAAAAAACTACGATGGAGGGGGTTAAACCTTAGATTTCAGAATTGACAAAATTTATATAAAAGTTATAAACAAGGTGTACACATGAGATATAATCTCATGTACAGGTACACGATATCTAAGAAAACTAAAGAGCATAAATCTGAAACACGGGGAATTGTTTTACCAACTCCACACTGCATTAAAAGACAAACTCCTGAATTAAATATTTTACGAAAGGATATGATGTACATACATATGAGACCATCACACATATGCTCACTCCAACTGCAATAATTTTAATGAGCTGTATGGCCATTTCGGAAATTCATTCCTCTTCAGCAGCACTAGTACCCAAATATAAGAAATCCATAATTTCAAAAAAAATGTTTAAAATGCATTAAACCAAACGAAATCCGAATACTCAGTAAAATCAAATAGAGCTAAGGAAAAAACTACGATGGAGGGAGTTAAACCTTAGATTTTAGAATTTACAAAATTTAGATAAAAGTTTGAAACAAGGTGTACACATGAAATATAATCTCATGTACAAGTACACCATATCTAAGAAAAATAAAAAGCATACATCTCAAACACGGGGAATTGTTTAACCAACTCCACACTGCATTAAAAGACAAACTCCTGTATTAAATATTTTACGAAAGGAAAGGGAGTAAATGACTATGAGACCATAACACATATGCTCACTCCAACTCCAATTATCTGAATGAGCTGTTTGGTCATTTCGGAAATTAATTCCTCATCAGCAGCACTAGTACCCAAATATAAGAAATCCACAATTTCAAAAAAAGTTTAAAATGCATTAAACCAAACAAAATCCGAATACTCAGTAAAATCAAATAGAGCTAAGGAAAAAACTACATGGGGGGAGTTAAACCTTAGATTTTAGTATTTACAAAATTTAGATAAAAGTTAGAAACAAGGTGTACACATGAGATATAATCTCATGTATAAGTACACCATATCTAAGAAATATAAAGAGCATACATCTAAAACACGGGGAAAGGATATGGTGTAAATGAACATGGCCATAATGTGTATGTAAGGTTATTTATCATTTCCATTTGTTTATATAAAAATTATACACTTTTTTCCTTGATTTCAACAATCATTTCTTACCACTTAATTAGTTTTTTTTAAGAAATATATAAATGTTGACCTATTAATTAATTTTACTCAAATGATCTTTGATCTGTTAAATAAAGTTTACATTTTCAATAAAGATTGGCTGAATAGCTACAAAAGTAAATGACAGTAAAAACAATCATTTTAAATAAAGCGAATATTTTTTCTGTGATTTTAAATAATACTGTATAAAAATAATAACTTTTTTCAAGAAGGTATCTTCAGGATTCTAAACATGTACTTATTTTTTTAATTTCCAAAATCTAATAGAAGTTTATATCAAGTAATATTGACAAACCAAATTAAACCTGTACATCTCCTGTTTTAATTAAGTTATTCGTTTTATTTTCACGAGATACAAAGTATACTGTTTGACATATTCATTTGTTTCTTTCTTGTATTATGATAACCCTTGAAGTCACTTAATCTTTAGAGTGTCTAATCACAGACTTAAGTTTCCTTAACAACATATTCAACACGGCGGGTGTCTTATAAGAAGCAGGAGATGCTTACTCTACCGGTACACCTGATCTCATCCATGGTTTTTTTTTATTGGGTCCGTGTTGTTCATCTGTATGTGTGTCTTCATTTTTCTTTTTTGTCCCGTACTCAAGTGGTGTTCTTGTTTCTTAGTGTGTCTGATTTTGCCATTGTCCATCGATTGTTCGTTCTTTTGATTGACGGTTCAGTTCTCACTTACTTTTCCACCAGCACTTCAAGGTTACTATTTGAAATATTTCTACAGCATATCAACATGATCAAAATTTTCCGTTTTTATGCAACAGATCGCCAAAAGTAACGTTTAATTTAATGAATTATATTTGAAATGTAATGTATAATTTTTTTATTGTAATGGTAATTTAATAAATCGGCCAATGAATACCGAAGCAAGAACGAGGAAAGGGGAAATTCTAAAATCAAAAATCCAAAATCACGGCAATTCGCAGCAATACGAATTGAGACAGTATGACAAAGACAAAACAAATAAACAAAAATGAACAAGAACGCCACAAAACTAAGGCACTAGCAGTGTGAACCCCTATAAAAACTGAGGTATCATCAGGTGCTTCGGGAGGGTAATCATGGTCTTTATTGATTAATTAATTACATTTGCAAAATTATGATCCCAACCATGTTTTTAATGTTTATGGATGAACAAAGAGAAGATATCATGTGCAAAAATGTAACTCTAGTAGTAAGGGCTATTCATTTTTAATCAACCAAAACACGGGGATCCAGGATACAAGATCGCGGCCTTAACATTTCATTGATGACAAGGTAACATAACATTAGGCATTAATTTATCTGTCTTTCGCTAGTAAATGTATTTAAAAAAACTTCGAAAACAGCAATAAAAGCTTTGTTCCATTGCTTAGTATTACCATGTATTTGTAGAGACTTTGTCTCATTTGCATTTACTCCATATCCCTTCATTGTTAATTCGATCTTCTCCAGGTCTCGAGCAGAGAATTCGTCTACGGTATGCTCCATGGTGAAGTTCTTGTATCTGGCTTTTAAGAAATGAACGCAGTAAAGAACACAGGAGTCAACGTCCTTGGGTTGACCTGTGACTTTATTGTTTATGTACTGGGATGCGTTGACAATCAGAACGTTTCTGAAGTGTTGATGATACGTTTCCGTTGCTTTTACGAACGAATTGAAGAATTCGGTGGGTCCCTTGGACGGAAAATGAAAGACCACCACGTGCGTTGCTATACGGTCACAGGTGTCGGTGTTGACAACGAAACTTTCAGGGCGGGTGGTGATGTCCACGGGAAGTGTGTCCGCACAGCACACGGTCATCGGCAGGTCTTCCAAGTAGCATTCAATTTCGAATCCATAGGTTCCTTTGATATCGTCGTCTTCTCTCTTGCATCGTTTGGGAGGATGTTCTGTGCTCGGTCATCCGCGTGACAGGTGGTCTTTCATACCACGGGTGTGAGCAAAAACCAACCAGCAGACTCGACAGGCTATCAGGTCTCTGTCTCTATCTCGTCTTCCAATTCGTCCAAATCCCTTTCCTCTCTCTCGGCGTCAATGGCTCATAAGTCCTCGTCTCCACTGGTGTCAACATCTTTCTCTGCTAGTCTTTGCCTCGACCGACACGTAATCTCATATGATCGGGCGTAGTTGTTTTCAATTCTACTAGCAGGAACCCATAGGGTCTTCTCGTTTACTCCTAAAAGGTAATTTTCAGCATCGACAGATTAAGTTCCCTAGTGGTAGGTATATGTGTCTCTCGAAAACGATCTCTGAGGTCTTTTCGTTTATGATTGACACTGAATGAAGACGTTGGTAAGTATCTCTAACAAACGACAAGTCTCCTATTACATTGCTGCACGCGTGAATCCAATGCGTCGGTATTTTAAAACTCGGTATTACCCAAGGTTATTGAACAGGTTGGGCTCGGCAAAATTTTCCCTGCCTTGTAGGTAAGCTTAAAACGAATAATCCTGACAAAATTGACCCTTGACCAGTTAGGTCAATTTGATAGAGTAATACGAACGTCATTTCTAATAAATCACATTCCAAAGCTCTATCTAAATCGTAGGACTGGTTTAAATCTATCCTAAATTCTCACCAATTCCCCGGGTATTCTTTAATCGAATCACCACTATTGGCGAATAAGGAAAACTTTCCATTGTTCTATCTGCTCTCCTTCCGATTTTCTTCTATCCTTAGTTGGTGGTGGTGGCTTTGGTGGATGTGGTGGTGGTGGTTGATGGGTGTGATGGTGGTTGGGTGGTTGTGTGTCAACACCTTCGACCGTACAGGAAAGCACTAGGTTGTCTTTCACTTTCCGTCCGAAAGACCCGCTGATTTCTTCGATTCGTTCGGAAGAGCACCTCAAAAGCCACTTCATGATCAGAAACGTGCTAATTGACAACACACCCCAGTACAAATACAACAAAGTCAGATTTCAACCGAGAACGGTGATACCTGTTGTTTGTTTATTTCTTAAAAGCCAGATACAAGAACTTCACCATGGAGCACATCGTAGACGAATTTTCTGCTCGAGACCCGGAGGAGATCGAAGTCGATTTGAAAGACATTTACTGGTGAAAGACACAAAAAATAATTTATAATTTATGTAACATTCATTTATTTCATCAGATTCATATTTTCGATCTTAACGTTACCTCCCCTTATTTACTTCCCACCTGCACATTTGTTATAGTTACGTCCATCTTTATTCTTAATTCCAAATGAGAATTTAATCCACAACGGTTACAAAATACGATGTGACTACCAGACTGTGATCGGCTACAGAGTTTTCATTTTGTATATAAAACAGAGTCTTTTATACCGATATGGTGGTTACTTCGGTTTAAAAGGAAAGTTAATTCCCAAATGACAATTAGATTCTATATAACAACTCCAGTGTGCAAATGAATCCTTTTTGACAACTTAATCCTTTGAGTGGGCAAACCTTTATTCATTTTTGCTATCTTATAAAAGTATATATTTCATATGTATTAACTTATAACAATGTATAAATAACCCGTTTAACCATATATATATGTGTAAAATAAATAAACATTTGGTCTAGCCATATATTTTTCCTTGGTCTTACCTAATGAAAACCTGATACGGTACCGTTGTCGTCGATTTACAGCTTAATCCTAATGACAATTTAATCCCTTTCGACAACTTAAACCGGCCGCCGTCTTGGCTCCCTTGATCACTGTGTTTTTGGGATTCGCTCAACCTGGTTTTTGGGTTGGTTTAAATTTATCATACTTTCCTCAACCGGCTGCCATCTTGGATACCTAGTTTTGGGGTTGATTTAAAATGATAACATCTTCCACAACAAGACGCCATCTTGGATCCCTGGTTTTGGATTGATTAAGAATATAGATACCTTCCTCAACCGGCTGTGATCTTGGATCCCTGGGTCCCTGTGTTTTGGGGTTGATTAAAATGAACGATCCTTACTACTTACTCAAATTAATTGGATAAAACCCAAGAATATCGATCTGAGACCTGGCAATCACACTTCCGAAGGTATTCTTCAGTCCAGTAGTTAGTACTTTGGTGCTGACTCGAAAGCCGATTCTATTTGGAACCTTACACTATCTAATTTTTGTAAATTTTGTTGAAAACTAAGGAGTATCTCCCTCATGCAAAGCTCTGTCCTTTACTGATTTTGGCTTTACATTAGATTATATTGGTTATTTGTGTTCTATCAGTTTTTAAAGATTGTTGTGGCCTTTCAAACGTTTAGATGTTATCTGCACTGAAGAGACATAAGTTGTCGAAATACGTATATGCAGAAGCTAAATTCACAGTAACTTCGGTATTTAGTTATTTGATACCACCGGGTCAGTGCCTCTGCTGGTGGACTGTTAGTCCCCGAGGGTATTCATCAGCCCAGTCGAAAGCCGATTCCATTTGGAACCTTACACCATCTAAATTTTTGTAAATTTTGTTGAAAACTGTCCTTATCTGATTTAAATTGGTTTTTTGTTCTCTATCAGTTTTTAAACTTTTTTGAGTTGTGGCCTTCCAAACGTTTAGATTTTATCTGCACTGAAGAGACATAAGTTGTAGAAATGCGTATATGTAGAAGCTAAATTCACAGTAACTTCGGTATTTAGATATTTCCTAAAAACAGAAAAAAATTAAATAGCCCATTTTGTTATTTTCAGTGTTTAGTGGTAAAGTTACAAGCGTCGGCGCCAATTTACCAGGTGTGCGACCATTGCCACACTATGTTTATTTGATGAAAGTGGAAATGATAATACACACAAAGGTAAAAATGATTGGTGTTTCTGTGCTGAAAATACTTTGGCATGCATGTAAGAAGATAGCTTGAAGTTGAACATGTAAGAAAACAACTAATCCATCTGTAAAATAATTTTGTACAAACAAGGGTAAGCAATAAAGATAGACTTTAACCTTTTGGACCATTATCTCGGACATACAAACAAAAGGACAAACATTGTGAGGTAGTTTAACAGAAGGCCTATATGTTCAGCCACTCAAACCAAAAAAATTGAAAAAGCTTAATCTATGAATAATTTTTGCACTAAAGGAAAAACGTCAACTACAAAAAGGTTTGGGATAGTTGTATATTTATTTTTAAGACAAGTTTTACCAAAGAAAGCATACCATAAAGGAATGATCATGCCATTTGAGTTGAGTTGAAGATCTTTATACAGTCTGAAATCCGGTGGTATTTAAACAATAGAAAATGAGCTCTCGTTTAGGAAAGATAAAAATGTCGATTGCAATGTTTAACTCGTTACTAAGACCCGATAAAAGTTACTTATAACATGAAAATTTATATTCTGTTATGTGCATGTGACGTATCTTAATATTGACAAATGACAATTAAAAAAATATATATATATTTATGCACGATGTTTAGGAAAAATGAGTTTTTGGGTAATATATGGGAATCCAAAGAGATTTGGATCTAGGCGTTTCTTTATCACAAAAATTTTCAGAAAAAAATATACATTGGCATTAAATATTTTTCGTTTCATTTGCAAATTTTGGACTGGGTACACGCAGTGGTTTCGACGAAATAAAGTAAATAAAACGACCATTTCTTCCTCGCAACTGTCCAGTTTAAATAAATAAAATCGATTATTACTCACTAAGCACGTGGGGTCTTTGAATGGACTTCAACTGAAGGCACGCCTTTTTCTTTGATTGAACCAATGAAATCGTGTGTTGATGATTACCCTTTGACATTTTGGGTATAAAAGGAAAATGGCGCTGTTTCGAGGCAAGTTTAATCACTTTTCAACTACAAAGTAAAGATATGGGAATTGAATGACGTTTTCACTAAACATTGTATTTGTTTATTTCTTTTGAAATCTTGACATTTTGTCGATTGTTTATTTTCGTCGCCATGCTCTTAAATTTGTTCCGAAGACTATATGAACACAAAAGATTTTTTCTAGAAGGGAGATAATTTTATACCACCAGATTTCCCGCTGTATATATATGTCTATAAGTGAAATAATTAACATTTAATCTTCAGAAATCATTGAAATCTCTATGAAAGTCTTACAACAAATGGATGTTAAAAGATTAAAGATTAAATTGTGTCCGGTGGTGAAAACTAAACCGTATAACACAGAAGTATGTGAAATGGGTGAAAATCATTTTTGTACGGTAGTGAATATTTTTGTTTGTTAACGAATTACAATAAAACGCACAACAACCGGAGACATTCAATAAGTACGCCGTACATGCGCAGGACCAGCACCGTGACACTGATCACTTCTTTCATAGTATAAAAGTATATTCTATAAAGAGTTTGATTGACCTCGATTTTTTAAATATCCATAAATCGCCTCGGTGACCCTGATCATAACATTGTATTTCTGAAAACGCATAAAGGACAATAATTTTGATAAAATTTGTTATACTTTAGTAGAGACATATAGATATCTATATGTCTCTGACTTTATGTACTTTAAATATGTATTTTATTTTATTTTAATTCATTAGATTTTATTTTCTAAAATTTCATTTGCTATAACAGCTGGAAGAATGTTCTACGTTACAATGCTTTACGAAATGCACACTTGAGTGGCATGTATGAAAACTACGATTTGAAAGCGTCCATACACACTAGACACGAAGATAATAGATCTATTACATCCATACAGAGGCATATAGATAGGTATTTGTCTATGATCCATACGAGAAAAACACGCTGGTGAACTCATTTATTCGTTTCTATCGTTTGTAGTGATATGATTTAAATACAAGCGATATTGTGATTTTATTTGCTGTTTATCCAGAGACATAATATTTGATATGATTTCAGCACTTGAATTTTTACTTGACAATATATTCATTCGTTTCGGTAACTCTATTTATCGCCAGGTCATAGGAATTCCTATGGGTACCAATTGTGCACCACTTATAGCGGACCTCTTTTTGTACTGCTACAAATCTCAGTTTATGACCAACATCAGCAAAGACCCATCTAAACAGCATTTAATTGAAAAGTTTAACAATACTTTCCGATATTTGGATGATATTTTAACTTTGAATAATGACGACTTCAATACGTATTATAAGGACATCTACCCTAAAGAACTTACTTTGAATAAAGCCAATTCTAATAATCATCATTGTCCGTTCTTAGACATCAATTTTGATATAACGAATGGTAAAGGGACGATTTTTCTTTTCCCATAGTTAATTATCCATTTCTGGACGGTGATGTTCCATTAGCGCCATCATATGGTGTTTACATATCTCAACTTGTTCGATTTGCTCGAGTATGTAATAAAGTTTGCGATTTTAATGAACGGAATCTTTTCATAACTGAAAAACTATTACATCAAAGTTTTCGTTATCATAAACTAGTTAAAACCTTTACTAAATTTTATCATCGATATAAAGACTTAGTTCGTAAATACAATGCAACCTGTAAACATCTTATCAAGGCTGGCATTTCACACCCCTTATTTTATGGTAATGTTTTACATAAAAGTAAAAAATACTTACACTCGCCTAACAAACTTATAAAACCTTTAAATCGTCTAATTCATAAGGGTTATAATTACGGTATTGTCGTCAAGTCATTACGTATGGCCTTCTTTGGTATTAACATTGATTTTTTGATAGGGTCTTTGCATTTTAACTAAAGACATTCTAAATTTCTAAAATCAGTATTGCATGGACACGGTTTATGTATTCCGGTATATACATGAAATCATTATGCTAAACTCCTCACAGGAAGGGATCTTGATGGAAGCTGTATACTGAGGGTACATAACTTAATTTGTCAGTTGGTAATGGGTCTGGAGCTGGCATGTCAGTTAACTGCTAGTAGTCTCTTGCGATTTCATGTTTTTGTCCGTATATTTAGTTCTTTCAGTTTCAGTTTTCACAATTGACTCAGTCCTGTTGCCAACCGAATTTTACCGTTGTTACGATTTTTTTTATTTATCACATTGGCTATAGGGGGAAGGTTTGGGCCCAATAAAACTAGTTTAACCCCGCCGCAGCAGGTTTGCGCCTGTCCTAAGTCAGGAAATTTATTAAGCCTTTGTGTGTCTTGTCTGTTTTCTAGTTAGTTCACTTTATGTCTATCGGAGTCTAGGAAGATGCTTATTTCGCTGAACTTGATTACTCTTTTATTTAGGGGCCAACTCCGACCTACCGTTGGATGTGGGGTTTCCTCACCGTTCATTGAAGATCTTATGGTGGCTTTGAGTTGTTATTGCTCCCCTTAGGGTCGTTGTCTCTTTGACACATTCCCCGTTTCCCTTCTTTTTCTTACATATAGATAATGTCTCCGGTTTATCAAAATGTTGAAACTATTTTTTAAATAGAACTCAACTCGAAAGTACATTATTGTATTTGCACAAATCCATAGTTACGTGTGTTTTAGGCAGGTCATTTGCAATAATTCACTTGCATCAAAAAATATAAAAATTTTAATATAACTCACAAAAGTTTTAAAATTTTGTTATTAAATCTTAATTTCGCAACATATAAACTCCTTCAAAGGGTTATTATAAAGTTAAGGTAAAAAAAAAACTGAATAGTTTTGGTCATTTTGAATGATTAAGTTTAAACCGAAGACTTAAAATTTATTTTTCCAATCACATAAATGAACAAATAAGGGGGTGTGCAGTAAATGTACATGGGACAAAATCCCTATAAATACATGGAAAGATTAAGCAAATGGAACAACGTCTTCATTGTTGTTCTTCATCTTGAAGTCACCATGAGGCCTTCAACAAAGAGTAAACACTCCTGCCTCATAGTTTCAAATATTACTTTAGATATAAACATTGAATTAGAATTATTATTATTTTTGTTGTTGTTGTTGTTGTTGTTGTTGTATTTTTTTAATATTTAATATTGTTTTTGTTTTTTGTTTTTTTGTTGTTTTTTTTTGTTGTTTTTTTTGTTGTTTTATGTTTTGTTTTGTTTTGTTTTTTGTTTTTTGTTTTTGTTTTTTTGTTTTTTGTTTTTTTTTTAATTTCAAAATCAAATAAAGGGTGTTTCTTTATTCTCCTAATTGTCAGTCAATTATTTTTTATATCTTTTACACAGATGCAAACAAAAGGCTGCAGCCTAGTTTGGCACATATCTAAATAAGCTTTCTTATAAGTTCATTCAAGATTGAATACAAAAAGCATCAGAATTACACTTTAGTTCGCAAAATATGATAATATTTCTTTTTATTTCATGTCTTTTGGTCCGAGTACACAGTTATCTTCTATCTAAAATACTTCATTCAAACCTTTATTCTCACTAAGTTAAGTCATGATAATGCTATTTCTGTTAATCTGAAACTTTGATATTACTTCAGATTATCCATTTTTGTGAGCACAAAGTTGAGTCTAAGTTTTGACCATTTTAACCAATCTGTTTAGGCTGTAAAACCCAATTTGGTTGGACTTTTCCAAATTTTCTTGGAATATCTCATCGTAAAAGCATTTTATTTCAGAAATTTAAGGCAGGTTATTTATTCAGTTGTAATTAAAGACAATGCTCAAGCATTTTATTGGATGTCACATAGTAGGGGTGGCTGGGGCAGGCACAGGTGTGGAACAAAAAACATTTTTCTACCTTTTGTGTACAAATTGCCTCTGTGACACTGATCATAAAGCTTAAAAGGTCCGAGACCACAATTATTCTTTCCACTTTTCCCATAGGGTTCCAATGCCGCAAAGTTTATGAATTTTTGTCTATACCAACCTTGTCTTTTGATTAATATCATATCTAAATTTCAGGAATTTCTACCAGCTCCTTTTTTCCTTGACAGCCCATAACATTAGGGCTTCGAAGTTGATAAGTCCAGAGAGTTCCGAAATTGAAAGAATTCCTACTCTTTCTACCTGGCCTTACTTAAAGTTCCTGATAAAATATCATGCATATATGGAGACTTTTTTTCTACAATACATTTGAAGCCTGTACTTGCCTTAGCCTTAAAAAAATTAAGAAATTCATAAAACTGCAAAAGAAAAAAAAATAAGAAAAAATACACCAAAAATACTAGGAACTATATTCGAGAACAGGAAGAAGATAACTGTGTACTCGGACCTAATAGACAGCTTAAATTTGTCGGATCAATAAAAAAATTTTAACTGGCGTATTCTAATTATATTTCAAAATATGTTGCAAAAATTCAGTCAAATCAATCCAATAGTTAAGCTGTTTCTAGCTCTCGAATATACACACCCCTACCTAAAATTCATGGCATATTTTTCTCTTTTAACTTGTCAATATCTGACACTATCCATCTTTACAAAAATAGATAAACATTTTTGGAAAGATGGATAATTTTAAGAATTTTTCAGATTTTTTCCAGCATCCTAAATGAAATTTCAAATTTTCTATGATTTTTTTTAAAATTAAATAAAAAGTATTTTCATTTATTTCCAAATATTTAAATTAGGACTGCTACCTTAATTCGTGTTTCATGTCTTTACATACTTAATTTTGAAGTAAAAATAATGTATATCCAACCTTTATTATGTCAATATTGTATTTTTTTCGGAGAAAATCTAGTAAGTTTATATAAACTTTTGTCTTGTCCCATTGTCTATTTTGTTTGACAATAAAATATGTTTAAAGATACAGACAACCATTATAGGGAACTATGTATATTCGTTTTACTCGATGCTCCAGCCAGTTGGTTTCCGGTGTAAGTTCAGAGCTTGAACGGTTTATCCGTTATCTTCCCTTAACAGTCTGTTTCATCGATGCAAGACGCACAGGTAGCGTACTGGAAACTGAGACGTAGATACAGTACATGGGAACCGATAAAAAAACCTTAAGCCTACCTTACACTCACCTGACATTTTGTGCATTATATGTCTGTTCCAAGTTTTCAACATAGTTAAAAAATTTTCACCGTATAAAGCAGACATAAGCGTATCTTTATCTATACCGTATTCACAGGATAAAGACTTGACAGTAAACGTACATAAAAGAGACAAAGGAATATACTTTTTAGTTCTTCTGGCTATAGCCAGGGCGGGCTTTTTCTATCACTTTGCGTCCGTCGTCGTCCGTAGTAAACTTTTCATTCAATACTCTTCTTCTCTGAACCACTGGGCCAAGTGGTACCAAACTTAGTCACAATAGTCATTAGAATGTCACCTTTAAAAAGTTGTCCGACAAGTCCGTACCTAATCCAAGATGGCCGCTAGTGGGGAACATTGGACCCTATGGAAAATATTCAATGATTTTCTCCTCTGAAAATACTAGGCCAATTTGAACAAAATTGAAACCAAACTTGGTCAAAAAAGTTTTTAGTTAGACCTCTTTAAAATATTTTCGTATCATATAGACGATGGACGCCAGCGGGTAACATAGTTTAACACAGAACCCTTTCAAATGTCATGTACTCCGAAATAACAAATGCAATTAGATCCAAACTTAGTCACAATATTCCGCTTTTATTTAAAAAAAAAAATGTCCGTCAATGCAGCAATCTAATTCAAGATAACATACGGTATCTTATATTAACATAGGACCTTATTCGAAAACGAATTCAAAGATATCCTCTAAAATACTTGGCCAATTGGAACCAAACATGATCACAATAATCCTTTGTTGGCCCTTTTGATTGAGTCCGGAAAGTATGATTGCAAGAGGAGAACACAGTTTAACATTGGACCCTATTGCAGAGCATACAAAAATCTCCTCTGAAACAAGCCAATAGGACAATAAAAGCTTCGTCAAAATAGCCCTTGGATTGTTCCCTCTCTCCTACAGTGTGGAGTCCGTAAAAAGATTCCCCGTGCGGGAGATGTATGCTCTCTATATATTTCAGTTATGGTGTACTTGTTCGTGAGAGAATTTCTCATATGGATATACTTTCATTCTTTCATATTCTAGCATTTATTCTGGTAATTCCGAAATCAATTCTCACCACCTGTTTAAATGCCCACTTCTCACTATTTTATATATCAAGTTTTCTTACAATCGACTTGATGAGTGTCCTGTGTTTGTTTATATGTTGTAATCGTCCGCTAGCTTAAGACATTTTGGATGAATTTCCTAATGTTTTGATTTGATCTGCACTGAAGAGACATAAGTTGTCGAAATGCGCATATGCAGAATTTAAATTCACAGTAACTTCGGTATTTTGTTATTTAAGACACTAGTACGTGCTTTTGTCGGGAAACGGATGACAGAGGTTGTAAGAGCACTTTGCCAGTTAAATTGTTTTTCGACAATCCCGCATCCATGACCAGAAGACTTGGATGTCGCTTTGTTCGACAATTAGCAAAGAATTCCGCTAAAACCGATGCTAGGGGCCGTCTTGAACTTACTATGAGGTATGAGCATACATAATGTAGCTCATTGTTGAAGACCTCATGGTGACTTCAAGATGGAGAACAACAATAAAAGCGTTATTCCTTTGCTTGTTTTTTACCATGTATTTGTAGAGACTTTTGTCTCATGTGCATTTACTCCATATCCTTTCATTCATTATGTCCAGCAAGTCCGCGCAATATTCAAGATGGTCGCCATTAGGAATTTATTTTAAGCTTGGACCTTATGAGAAAACAAATACAAAGATCCGCTGAACTACTTGACCAATCAAATCCAAACTTCGTAAAAATATTCCTTAGGTAGTCCCTTTAAAAAATGTCCGAATCACATCCAAGGTGACCGCAAGTAGGAACGTGGTTTAACACTGGACAGCATTCAAAGATCTTTTCCTATGAAACAACTAAACCAATAAGATCTTAAGTGATCACAATAGTCCTTGTATGGTCCCCTTTAAAAATGTTTCCGGCAGGTCTGCGCATCATTTAAGATGGCCACAGTGGGGAACTTTTTAAATATTGGACCCTATGGGAAAACATAGTCAAAGATTTTTCCTCTGAAAGCCATCAAAAACGAAACTTAAGCACCATGGTCCTTATATGACTCCTTTCAAAAATAAGTAAGTAAGTCTTCCAGTCCGAAAAGGCATTGTGTGAAATTATCTCCCTTCTAAACATGCTAATGAGGTGGGCGTCTACTTCATCAGCCATATTTTAGAAACACGCCGTCTGTTGATGGTCCATAGATATTAAGCTTGTTCGGGTATATAAATCACAAAGGAACGATGCATTAGTAAAACAAAAACATTTACAAAATAAAAGTTAACAATTGATCTGCTATTGCACGTTAAATTGTTTATAGTTGATGTCAAATGTGTTCACTGCGACCACACAAAAATTAACCTGGCGACAATAAAATATTATTTAAATGCAAAAAATTACCGGGGGCGGACACAATTTCTGTATTAAAAGATAGCCAAAGGATTAATCTTGAAGGGAAAATATGAAATAATTGATTTCAGAGATGTATATTTTCAAGATCCAAAATGATATCCTGTAACCAAGGAATAAGTGAGGGTGGTATTTTCCATTGTGTTCATTATTTGGCGGTAAGAGTTATTTATAAACGCCGCAGAGGCACTCACAGGGATCAATGTACCCCATTATGGTAAAATTATACGAAATTAACGGGAATGTTTCTAGATTTCTGTATCTAAATATTTATTTGGAGCCGTAGTAGAATGTTTACTGTTCCATTTAATACATTAAAACAAACTATAGACAAAAATTAAATTACGATTACCTGAATGGGCCTCTGACTCGTAGGTTGTAATCATGACGTATGTAGGTAAATTCGATTTCATTTCTAAAAATAGAGCCAGTATTGTAGCAGAATACAATAACTTTGGGGTTTTATTCTGGGTAAATGCGTGGAAGGGCGGAAATGAAAATTTGCACATGTATTCATCAATTCTTTATGAATCAGTATGCCAATTTTGGAGAAAATCCGGAGATGTATATTTAATTCATCCAGAATTATAGACACCGAATTCAGTCCACTTAAACCGCAATTTACGCACTAATTACAAACTTTACAATCAAATGGCGAACATTTACATTATTTCTATACCTTAATGAAATACATGCTTTAAAAAATCATTCAATTTTCCTGTTAGAAACAACTTTTTGGAATTTGTAACTACGGAAAACAATCTGAGTAGACCTTTTTTGTTTCGTTTAATGAAGAGTTCCATTTCTTTTGTTAAAAACTGATCACTTATCGGCCTGCTTTACCCCATCAGAAATGCATGTCATTTGGAAACATAGGTGTTTTGAGATTTGAGCACAATTTGTTATTTCGTTCACAAGTTATCACGCGTAAACCATCCAAAACAGACGGACAAAATTGTCAATTGCCATACATCTATACAATTCTTTGTAACACATAGTTACATTTATTAAAACAATGTTTGAGGCATTGTGAAATGATTCCAATGTTTGCATTTCAAGATTTCATAAAATAAATATCTTTTTATAAAATTTTTGGATACCAGATTTCAACTTTAGATCTAACAATACTAGTATTTCCCTTCAGAGTTTCGAAAATTTCATTTCCAACTTAGAACTAAGTAAAATTATATCTGAGATACTTTAGTAAGTGACTTGTTATTTAGGGCAACATCACAATTACTATTGGTGGCAGACAGAGAATCGTCACAGAATGCGGTATTAAATTGGACAGAGATAAGCAGTACATTATCACTGGTAAGTAAAATACCAATTACGTATTCTATGGCTACATTTAAAACTTCTAACGTGACAGTACAAAATTGCACAAAAGTGAGAAAATTAATTTTCCTTCTAAATTTGATTTTTTTCAACATGTTTGAAAATTCAGCTACTTATGACAAGGGTTCATAAACTAACCTATTTTAGTCAAAGTTAATTCAAAATGTGCATATATAATGACAACAGTGTGTGAGTTTTTCTCACAGTGCCAGCAGCTAAATTATTTATCAACAGAATTCATCAAGGTATAACAACAATAATTTAGAATAGCTAATCGACTGTGATGAATATCAAGACTTACGTCACGGCTGGCGAAAGACGCTGAAGGATTAAACGAGTTTGATCCATTGCGTTGTTCGCCAACAACAGTGACATTATTATTTGATATTTATCAAGGTGGATTAGTTATTCTTATTATACAGAATTTGTTACCAAATGTTAGGTAATTCCGTCAATTTTATAAGTGAACATCGATCATATGCCATATCAGTTTCCATGAAACACATGACCACGTGACGGATTAATTTTTAAAAATAGAATCCCAATGTACATCATGAACATTAGTAGGGTAGCGAGCTATCGATTTTAAGAGATTTAATGTCCCGTTTTCCTTTCTTTTTCATATTCCTTTAATAATTTATAATTTGGATTTGAAATGTAATTATAAGAATTGAATGCATTATTTTGAAGTTTCATAGGGAGCATGAAAGTGTTGACTGGGGCGCACATTGTCAACATAAGGCGCTACCATGCTTCATTAAAGATGTACTTCGGTCAACACTTTCATACCTCAATGAAACTGCATGTCGATGAATCACCGTTTTCTATATAAAAATTTTCAATATGTTTTCTTTTTTCTCACTTTTGAGACAGGTCAATTCCTAATTTAGCGGTGTGAGATTTTTCTGTCTCACACCACCCCATGTGAGACAGCCTCGTGCATACTATGGCGTCATTAACGTCATGGTGAGTCGCTAAGTAATGGCGGATGGTAAGGACAACATGACGGCGCCATAAGACGTTTTTTTATGAACAAAAGTGAGAAAATAAATCAAACACCGTTGAAAATGCAAGATTTAGAAATCTCAGACACCCTCGGGTACATTTGTAAGATTTCAATGGTTCTCTGACTCGGCAAGCCTCGTCAGAGAAATATTGAAATCTTACCCTTGGGTGTCTGAGATTTCTTGATCTTGCCTTTTCACCGATGTTAGATTCATATATTCCCAGCTGCAGTCAGATAATAGTTCTAATACTTGTATATTTCTCGGTCATTATTTTACCTGTCCCATAATGCATCTAGCGATAACAAAAATGGCACATCGAACTAGTTCGTAGATTTTTTTCTTTTCTACCGTAAAATATACTTGTTGACAAGGACGGTGTAACAATTCATAGCTGTGGCTTTTATCGTGTCCATTTTTTGTAAAAAAAAAAACAATTCCTAAGGATCGATTCCAATCAGTTTTGCCTGTTCAAATTACGACGGGGTCTATTGCAATCAATCTGTTTTGGTCCCCTAAAAAGAAGTGGTCGCAAAAAGATCGATTCAAATAGAGACGATGAGGGCTTTCATGTGAACAGTCGGAGTCGATTGGGATCGATTCCATTGCTTTGAAATAATCGTGCGATTGCTTGAAATCGGTTCAAATATTTCAAATGTGAACGTTTTCAGTATTTATAAGAATGGATCTTGATTTGGAGCGATTCAGCGGCAATTGGTTGTAATCTTAAAACGGTCTAAGTGGCGCAAATTGACTAAAGCGAATTGGTTAATTCGAATTGGAATGGAAATTCTCTAATTTTTGTCCTGTTTTCACCTTTCTTGAACAGTTGGAGAAATACTGTTCTCCTCTCTAGAGAGAATGTTGTTCTCGGCAAAAGATTGGATGAAAGTCAATTATGACGTCAAATATATTTGCCGTTCTCTTATTTAACCATTGTGACGTCATGAAAAAAGGCGACAATGCCTGCTGACGTCACGCTCAAAGAACACATTTATTTCGGATCATCAGAAAAGGGGGGTCATGTTTTTGTCAAAAATCTCCTTGAAATCATTAGAGAAATAAAATCCACAACCGTATCTTGTGAGCACTCTCGATAGTTAAATTTTCAAATATTTTAAACGCTCGACAAGCCTCGCGTTTAAAATATTTGAAAATTTAACTATCTCTAGTGTAGAAATGTCGTTTCTCACTTGATGCAATTGTGGATTCTATATTTCCAATTCAAATTTAGAAATACAAAATATCGAAGTTCCCTTGATTTTAGTTTCTTCATATGCCCTTTTCGACAACTTATTACTCTTTAGTGCAGATCAAATCAAAACATTTGGAAATCAATAAAAATCATATGAAATCAATAAAAACATTTGGAAATCAAAATATGTGTAAATTGTGATGGAGAATAAAATACGAATATGATCTGATATAAGAAAGCCAAAATCATATAAGGACAGAGCTATGCAAGAGGGAGATACCCTAAGTTTTAAACAGAATTTTCTGAAATTAAGATATTGCTAGTTCCCAAATGAAATAAGTTTTCTGGCCAGTATCGAAGTCCTAGCCAATGGCTTGGTGAATAACCTTATGGACTAATAGTCAACCAGCAGAGGCATCGACCAAATCGTAATAAATAACAAAGTACCGTGAATTTATTTTCTGCATATTGCCATGTCGATAAATTATGTCCCTTCAGTCCAGAACCAATCAAAACATTTGGAAATCCATAAACAAAAACATGCGTAAATCCTGAGAGAGAAAAAATTATTAATATGATCTAAATTGGAAAATTCAAATCAGCTAAGAACACAGCTATGGAAGAAAAATAAACAAACAAAATCAAGTTTTCAAATAAAATTGGTTTTGGGTCAGCACCGAAGTAAATGACGTATGAACAGAATTCGAATCAAACGTCCATGAGAATGCAGGATAAGATTAATAGGATAAGATAATATTTTCCGTTTCATCCATTTATAGATTATAGAAGCAAAATTTATGTTGTAATGCACTCCACTAAATTTTCCGTTAGACAAAAATAACATACCAAAACGAGCGGTCAAAATAATTATGTATGAATTTGTAAAATCCACCAAAAACAAAGAAAAACTAATATGCCAATCACAGAAAACCACGATCGCACTACGTGAAAAGGATTAGGACCATGGTGCAATCGGGGCAATCGTAGCAAAGTCGTTTTAGGATCGTAAAAAGGTCTCCATGGTCGTGAAGGTCTTGGAACAATTTTAAACATGCTTATAAAAGTCGTATTACGGTCATGGTCAAATCTTGTCGTAGTGAGGTCGCATAAAAGTCGTAGTAAAGTAGTGATCAGGTCGTGGTAAGTTGGATATGATCGTGGTAGCCTCGTAACTATATTTTGAGCTGTAAATTCAGAAGACTGCGGTATAATGTCAGAACGATGCTACAACGATCATTACGACCATTCCGATAATTTGAAAAGAGAAAGGAAATGAGGTAAATGTCAAAGAGACAACGTCCCATCTCCAGATTCAAACGGCCAAAACAAAGCATCTAGGGTCACCGTATGGTCTTCAAAACAGTGAGGAATCTCACACCATATACCAAGCCCTAAATGGCACCAAAAAGTAAAAAAGGTGAATAAACCAATTGAAATAAACAACATCAAATAACCCGAATATCAAAATGGTGAATAAAAGGATATGGAGTAAATGCACATGAGACAAAGTCTCTACAAATATATGGTAAAAAACAAGCAAAGGAACAACGTTTTTATTGTTGTTCTTCATCTTGAAGTCACCATGAGGCCTTCAACAATGAGCTTTGCTCATACCTCATAGTAAGTTCAATTCTTTGCTAATTGTCGAGCAACGCTACATCCATGTCTTTCTTGGTCATGGGTGCGGGATTGTCAACAAACATCAATTAAACTGGCAAAGTGCTCTTACAATCACTGTCATCCTTTGCCCTACAAAAGCACTAGTGTCTTAAGCTAGTGGACAACTACAAAAGACTAAAATGTTATAAGAAGGCAATGACAAGCCAACGACCAACATATTCCTGACTTAAGACGGGTGCAAAAATTGCGGTGGGGTTGAAATCGTTTTCTTGGTCCAAACCCGACTGTTCTATATTTCTACCGCGATCACAGCGCGATTGAACTACGATTTAAAAGACCTTAGTTCGAGCTCATGCCGACTTTACCGCGGTCACACCATAACCGTACAATAAGAAACATGAAATTTGTACTAGCGGAATACCAAAGCATATTTAAGCTGCTAAAATTGATGTGATCATTCGACTGTAAAAAAATGGGATGCGAAACCATGCAGTCCTTCATATGCAATATATCACCCTGAACGACCGAGCAACCATTGTTCATACTGGGAAAAATAGACTCCTCACTGCATAAGGTTATTGCATTGTGGGTTTTTAAGTAATGTGTTTTCTAGTTTATGGTATCAGCCCTCTAGGGCATACTAATGAGCATTTGAAAATAAAGATTAGTAAATTATTTTAATTTATTACTAATTAAACAGAGAAGAAAGCAGTACATCGCGAGACCTCAGTGGGCTATTACTGTACAATATCGTTGAAACGCCTCTTCTCTACCACGGTCTCTTACAGATTTGGGGATTTTAGTGGAATGTTGTTTCAGTCAGTGAAATTTAAGGAAAATGAATAAATTCTATGTTCCAAAATATTTTTCTCAACTGGGGACAAGATCGTGGTGACGTCATAAGATATGGTAAGGTCGTGATAGAATCATGGTTTTCTCGTACTGAGAACGCAGTAAGGTCGCAGTGCAGTCTTTATAGTCGTGAAAAGGTTGCAGTAAGGACGTTATAGTCGTAATGAAGTCTACGATAAGTCGTAATGAGATCGTAGTCGGTTCGAAGCGTGATCGTAGTATCATCGTAGTATGGTCATGGTATCATAGAAATGTCAAATTATTTCGAATTGTTGAGGATAATAGACTTTCTATATACCGCGGGAAATGTAAAATCATGAACACCCTTAGAAAAGTTTTAGTAACGCCACTGTACATGTCTCTATGTTAAACAACGACATTAGAATACCGAGGGAACAAAAGAAAGAGTGGTATTTACAAAAATCAAAGACATGGTAAAAACGAGAACACAAAAAACAGTGAAGTTAGACAGCTACAAACACAGAAATAAAAATCACAACAATCAAAACTAAGGTACTCACAGTGTTAACTCCCACGAAACTTGGCGTGACATCAGGTGCTGCGGTAGGGAAAGCATCTCTTGCTATGTTAACAGCAACCATCACACAAGTGAGTTTATCTAGGAAAAAGTCAAACTCGGTATAATCAAATCCAGGAAGACGTGAATCTAGCTGAAAATGTCCGCTTTCATTTGGGACACTGACACGTGATATATTTCAATGATGTTATGGTGACAGACATGGAATTTTTTTAGGGATGAAAAAATCTCTGTCATAGCAGCTTTTGGGACAGAGTTTTAATCTATTAAAAATCAAGGTATAAACTACATTCTCGACAGTAACGAATCAACGGTGAAATGTACACTTCATAGACATGAGAGATATGTCAACTACTGCTGAGAAATGGAAAGTTCACAATTGGGAAGTTAAAATCATCACGCTTGTCATATTGATAAGATTTCAAGCGTCCATCTTCCTCAATATATAACAAAAGATACGAAGCTGAAGTTGGTGTATCAGTACTTTATTGAATTCCGGGCTCATTTTTGAATAGATCTGATGTAAATATAAGAGAAAATACATCGTCTATGTAGCGGAAGCTGAAATTAAAGGAGTGGGCAAAGTGGTTTTGTTTTCTTTGTGTAAGCCCTTATAAAAACTAAGCCTAATACGAGTAAAGGTCGGCCTAAACATACACACAGTTAGTTCCCATAGGACTATATATTGTCTCTTGGAAAACGTGACCTCCGAATTGGACAAAATATTGTAAAAAATTCTAACATCTTGATTACTTCAATCTCAGTCTTCTTCTTATTCGAATCAGTGTGGCTCTTAACAAACAACAAAATACCGAAGGTGCTGTTTATTTTTTTTCTGCATATGCGCATTTCGACAACTTATATCTCAAAATATGTTTTGTCTTTCCCTACTACTAAAAGGGTGTATCTGCGTTCTCCATTTTAAGTACAGAAACATTCGTGTATTAAATCTGCAATTGCAGTTTTTCAGTTTATTGTGTGGCAGGGTTGTATAAAAGGTAAAAAAAAATATTATGGCAATGGGTGAGACTGGCTGAGGAGAGCTCTTCAAGGAGATCTTTAGAATTTTTGAGAATCCACAAGGCAGTCGAGATAATGTTTCTAACACACGAACAATACATGTATGTTGTTAGAAGCTTTGTCTGCAGGGATGACGACGCAATTTTCATGCAGCTTGGTCAGAGATTTTACCACGAGGGGATCTTCAGATATACTGGGATTTCCGGATTTCATTGCTTTTTTCAGGCACCAGATGCGATTCACAATTAATGACTTTATGGACTTGATACAGTCGGAAAATGTCCCAACGTCCTCTTTCTTTCACAATCTAGCATAACCCTCAACTGCATCAATCAGGATCTTGAAGTTGAAGTTCATGCTGTTGTGTTGTCGTTAACGGAATTTGATACCCTTTGAGAGGATATCTCGTGGATTGAGGTTTTCTAGGTCACCAGTAATAACGTGTCCAGCTGTAATTGAATGGGAAAAAGAAGCAAGTACAATCAGGTGATTTTGCATTAAAGTGATCAATGTAGAAGTCACACAATGCCCTTTTGTAATTGAAAATGGTAGTTGCAATTGGTTTAGTGTAGGATTATGAGATTAGTGGAGCTGATTTATCTTTGGAATAAGGTGGAATGTTTGATGTCATGCACTTTTTTTACTGTGTAGAATGTAAGATTTTTAGCGTCCAAGCCTTAATTGGCGAATTCAATTTTGATAAATGTCCGGTGATAACGTTTGTTGGCTAATTCTGTGACAGCCTCAAACAGTCTGGTTGGATATATCCTAAACAATAGCTGCTAAAACGTCGTTACCATGTTCAATACGTCAGTGCGGTCTTCCATTAAGTGTTGTTGAATACAAACGTTTTTCTTCTATCATAAAACAACGCAATTCTAACACTATACGCCAACGGCATTAGTGCCGTGACCAGGTTTGTTTACTAAATATAAACTAACGGAAGCATATTATGACGGTACATAAGCTAAACACCACCAACATATATAATAACAGGCACGATCCAACTTTATGTCAGTAGTGCTCATGCAACCTGCTTCCCAAAAGAATAATTTATATATATACGAGTTGAAGGATGGCCGATACAGCCATGCTTTCTACAAAAGCGTAGAGTAAATAACCTTTTAATTCATTGCAGATATAAACAAGAATTGCCAGATCATCATTCCAAATATACAGTTTGTTTTTTACGAAAGGATATGGAGTAAATGAACATGAGACCATAACACATATGTTAACTCCAACTGCAATAATTTTAATGAGCTGTATGGCCATTTCGGAAATTTATTTTCAATCTTTCAATCAAATCCAAATATACGAGGGTTAAGACTGACTCCACAGTAATAATCAAATATAAAGTTCCCGATTGAGCCACAATCCGTTAGAAGATGGAGCAAACAAGCCGTTGGAGTACAAGACGAGACAAAATACAAGACTTACGATATGTTGTGTACCTACAGTACAGTATGACAGAAAGAGAAAAGCTGCTGCATATGTTGACACTACTTCATAACTCAGTCAGAACTGACTGATTTGGCTAGAAGTTTTTTTGTCATATCTCTCTAACTTCCTTTTTGCTTAGTTTTTATGTACCATAACACAATATCAAAATTTGGAGTTGAAACCATAAGGAATAGTGGGAGGAATATGTAAGCAAAACACTGTAGCTTGTGTGAAACCATTTTTTCCCTCTTTATACCATTGAAAGCCGTAAGCGAATACATCGGACCTCAAGACATTATCCTTGCTCATTCTTCTGTATTTTTTCCTTTTCGACATTTTACCTTAACTTATGGTGGTCTTGAATTCCACTTGTTCGTCCCGCTTATAAGCAAGCTACAAGAATATATCTGCCTAGTTATACCACTTCAGGCTTCTTTTCTTATCGCTTGATTGTGAAGATTCTATTTGACGTTAGAAACTAATAATAAAAAGTAAATGACAGATAAAGATTGTAACACAACTATGTTGGTACAAAAATTTAATCCATGAAGCAAGGAGTATTCTTTAAAGGAAAGCTTGAATTTAATTTTAAAACGAGCCGCTAAAAAATAAACTTAGTTTAGGCGAAATAAATCGTACTTTTGTTATTGGTATATATAAGTCAATTTTCCCCCAAAATCACACACAGATATAAATCTAAGTAAAACCGTTCCTACTTAAAGAAAATGCTATTATATTATCTGAAATGATATGGAAAAGTGATTTTAAACGTGAAAACAAACACATGTGCTTGGAAAATCAAAACACAAGTTATGTAAATTGTCATTAGATTCCCGCTTTTTAACTAGACTTGGGCTTGTCAAGTAATTCTGACAAGAAATGATTAGAGTTATCTTTCGTTGTACACTTGAAAGAACATGACCCATCGGCATGGTGTTCACATCGACTAAAATTTGAAAGTTTTACGCAAATTTGGATTTCTCTTTAACGAGGGAAATTGCAAACATGATTTTTAGACCATATGTACCATTTGTATATGTACTTTCGTTAAAGTTGGAATTTTTAAAAAATAAAGCATAGTTATATCGCATTCAATGAAAATGTCGTTAATTTAGACTCAAATTTACCCCGACATTATGACCGATAAATTACAAAAACCAGTCAAAAATAAATTGCATTATATGATTCAAATAAATATTTCAGGTCTTGGCTTTATCGTGAATAACTTTTTATTAGAATATAAGAGAGTACTACTATTTTCTATAACTTTAAAGATACCATGTCCCAAGCACTGTTTTAGGGTACCCTTAAAAAAGGAGAAATTAGGGAAATCGTGACCACAGAAACTTTCTACGACAGCTAAAAATTTGAAATTTAATAGTTGTCCTATCATTTAAAACAAAAATTAGCAGTATTAACCCAAACTCGAAAACTAAGCGTCTTTTTGGACCTTTGGCACCCTACTATAACTTTTTATCTATACTGTTTCCCTAGTTTAGTTACTAACTGACAAAGCACGAAAGACTATTGGTTGTAGCGTTGCACTAGAACAATATTTCTTAATATAATATGGCTATTTTTTTTATTCTTCTTTTATACGATGCAGTTGCATAGCGATATGATTTCTTAACATTTTTGTCAGGGTCATAAATGAAAATCGGTCAACGATTTAAACTTTTTTTTTTGCCGTGACCATGTAATGCTACATTTTCTTAATCAATTTAAAAGCTGGTATACTTATGTTATTACATATAAAGGTTATTTGATTCAAAATAGAAAACTTTGGCTGTGACGTTATTAGATCATAAGACTAATCAAAATACAGTACCACTGTGTTAAACAAGACACAGTACAAAATAAATCTGTTGACATCAAAATAATGTATATATTTTGAACTATGAATGTCCTTAGTCATAAAAGTGATAGAAACTAGAACTGTTGAGGTCAACTAAAACTGATGTCTCCCCTTATATGTATCAATGAATTCATGTTTTTTTTTCAGTCAAGATAACGTATTCTTAGGGCTCAAAAACTCAACCCTTTACAAGATGAATTATAGGTAAAATGGAGGAAGGAAGGCACCAAAACTATAAATCAAATCATTTTATCATCAGCTATAAGTTTATATTTGGTTAAGAGATGGTGGATCTCAACCGTTTTCAAGATAAGTTATAATACCCACAATTGTGTGTGTGCAATGGGGTTCTGATAAAAACTGAAGTTTCTATTATGTATCAAACATTTAACTTGTAATCTCATTATGAGTAATCAGAAAATATATGGAGTAGGGGTGGAGATTTCAACCGTTTTTCAAGATAACTACTAAAATCTTAACAGTTGAAGTACAATGTACTCGGGGTTTTGGAGGGGGATTTCGAAAAATACCAGTCGATAGATATTATTGTTCCCCAGCCCAACAGTGAAAATTGCATCTCGAGACTGGTATTTTTCGCAAATCCCCTTGACAAAAAATGATAGATCTGTTTAATTCTACCGAATGACTTTATGTGAAACACGTACGTGACGTAATTTTTTTTTAATTTCCTACAAGCGTCTCAGTGAAAGGTAGAAAATGGACTTTTTTTGCAAATATCCCCGTAGAGGGTAAAAAGTGACAAATTTTTCAGCCAAATACTACTCTACTGCAAAACTTGTTTGAAAAGCCATGTATTTATCCAAAACACACCGTTAGTCAACTAGTAGAGTGCCCAAGGTCCAAAAAGACGCTTAGTTTTCGTGTTCGGGTTAACGGAATCACACACGGCTAATTTTTGTTTTAAATGATAGAACAACTATTAAATTTCAAATTTTTAGCTGTCGTAGAAAGTTTCTGTTGTCACGATTTCTCTAATTTCTCAGGGATTTGTTCAACCTATGTTAATTTCATCCCTTAAGAAATTCTATGGCCGTCACCATAACATCATCGAAAGATATGACGTGTCAGTATCCCAAATGAAAGTGGACATTTTCAGCTAGATTCACGGCATCCCGGATTTGACTACTGACTTTGACATTTTCCTGGATTGACTCATTCACAGTGTGACGGGTGCTGTTAACAGAGCAGTACATGCTTACCCTTCCGGAGCACCTGATGTCATTCTCAGTTTCACTGGAGTTCACACTGTGAGTGCTTTGTTTTGAATGTTGTGATTTCTGTTTCTGTGTTTTGTGTCTGTCTAGCGTCGTTGTTTTGTGTCTGGTGTCATTGTTTTCTGTGTTCTCGTTTATGCCATGCCTTTGGACGTCGATTTTTGTAAATTTCACTCCTTTGTTCCTTCGGTATTCTACTGCCGTTGTTTCTCCTTTTTAAGGGTACCCTAAAACAGTGCTTGGGACATGGTATCTTTAAAGTTATAGAAAGTAGTAGTACTCTCTTATATTCTAATAAAAAGTTATTCACGATAAAGCCAAGACCTGACATATTTATTTGAATCAATAATGCAAGTTATTTTTGACTTGTTTTTGTAATTTATCGATCTGAATTTCGGGGTAAATTTGAGTCTAAATTAACGACATTTTCATTGAATGCGATATAACTATGCTTTATTTCTTAAAAATTCCAACTTTAACGAATGTACATATACAAATTGTACAAATGCTCCAAAAATCATGGATGCAATGTCCACCGTTAAAGAGAAATCAACAATTAAAAAGCCAAAATTTGCGTAAAACTTTCAAATTTTAGTCGATGTGAACACCATGCCGATTGGTCATGTTCTTTCAAGTGTACAAAGAAAGATAACTCTAATCATTTCTTGTCAGAATTACTTGACAAGCCCAAGTCTAGTTAAAAAGCGGGAATCTAATGACAATTTTACGTTGCTTGTGTTTTGATTTTCCAAGCACATGTGTTTGTTTTCACGTTTAAAATCACTTTTCCATATCATTTCAGATAATATAATAGGGTTTTCTTTCAGTAGGAACGGTTTTACTTAGATTGATAATTGTGTGTGATTTTGGGGGAAAATTGACTTATTTATACCAATAACAAAAGTACGATTTATTTCGCCTAAACTAAGTTTATTTTTAGCGGTTCGTTTTAAAATAAAATTAAAGCTTTCCTTTAAAGAATAATCCTATAAAAGTCAGAAATGCGCAGTTCTTTATATCCGAAAGAACCCCTCATATCAAGGAAGTGCAAATATTCAAATTGACAGGCCTTTAAAACAAAATGCCAGCTTTGAAACTTGTGGAATAAAGACAACAGACAAATCATTATAAAAACTAAAACTAAAAAACTACCCCAATAAAATTTACTATCATATTCGAATTTCGTTGCAGTTTTATCTGTGAAATGAAGTTCACTTTAAAATGCATCAACATCTTCAAAATTGTAGGAGCTGGACCCCATCTAAAATAAAATGTGACCAAATTCAAACTCTACGACATCGTCATTTCGATACGCCATGGTATCCTCTTTCCAAACATGTATAATACAGGTGTGTGTTAATCCGTTAACCCAAAATAGGAAAAATCGTCTCTTGGGCACCCTACTAAACCGATCAAATCGTAGCATTATATCATAAAGTAGAATTATAATATGTATCTACCTATTCATCTTATCATACTTAATAAGACTATATATGGTTTAGATGCATGAATATCTACTATTTTCACGATATTGTACAATTCGTAAAAAGGCTGGGATGTAGGGGTGAGGGACAAACCAATGGGGATGAAACATCCATTTCATTTAATCATGTGTAATTCGAAGCTATATGGTTCTTGGATGGAGATCTCCACTGTTTACAACATAATAAATAAATTCTAAAAATTGTTGGGATGTGGACCATCCGGTGGGGTTCCAATATGTCTGGAGCAATTCATCTTATTATAAGTAATAAGACTATATATGGTTTAGGGGTTGGGATCTCAACCGGTTTCAAGATATTTAATAATACTTAATTGTCCATTGTGTATGAACATACCGGTCCACCAGTTCCTTTTGTGTTACCAATATAGCAATTTTGGTAATCTATGTGTATATTTTTTTTAAACAGCGGGTGTGCAACAATACTATTATATATCAATCCGTCATGGCCTGGAGAGGTTTTACCTTGATCTTTTGATGACAATATGGACTACAATAAAAAAAAGAATGTACTTAATTAAATTATTTAAATTACATCACTTAAAAGGAAATATTACAATACAAAAAAGGGAATTTAAATAAGTTGTATTTTTTTCTTTCATTATTATGATTGAGTAGGATTATCTTTTTATAAGGTGATACTTTTTCAAGGTAAAATTGCATAACAAATTGATATACAATAGTATTGTTTGACAATTCAAAAAGACACTGAGTGTTTTGATTAGCTAACAAAACAATCATTCAAAGACTTTTTCCAATATATGTTGTAGCAGAGCAATACCTGTTTGTCGTTAAAATAACACCTATAGATTACTCAAATAGCTAAATTAGTTATACAGTAGGAACAAGTAGACAGGTAAAGCTATACACAATGGACAATGAAATGGTGGGGAGTAGGGATGGGGGACAACCCTTGGGAATTCTGGTATGTATTCAAATAATTTATCTGATCATGAGTAATTGGGGATCTCAAACTTTTCCAGTGAAATTTATAAATTTTGAAAATGTTGGGGTCGGGGACCACACCTTGGGTTTCAGTTTGTAGTATATTTCTCGTTTTATCATAATTAATAAGGTAAGTAAAACTAAGGAATTCAAGTGGCAAAATACTAAAAGAATACAAAAATGTTTGAACATTAACAGATTAAGTCCAATAGAAAAACCTACTTGAACTTGACAGTAAAGGTCAAGGTCACAGTGTCTTAGTTTTTGTATGCAGCATTCCGTCATGACCCAATGTATATACATACCAAATATTAATACACTGGGCCTAGAGACAGAAAATTTTGGCACAGGACAAGAATAAACAAAAAATCAATTATTATCCATATGCATGTTACCAATTTCTTTTACGAGACACACCGAAACAACCTAATGCATACACATACGAAATATGAACACAACATGCTTTAAGACAAAACAGAAAAGTTATATTCGAAGAAAAAGAAGAAGAATTTAGGTTAACTCAAAATCCCTTTGGTGAAGGGGAGACATAATTAAGCAAGGTTTACAACTTTGATACGATCTAAAAGTTAACATCTAAAACATTAGTTGTTTACGTTTGTCTTTTGCCTTATTTGTGTTTTCCTGCTGTAGTTCCCTTGCAGATTGTGGCATGTAATTATAAATTTCAGCCATTGTAGGTGTTTCCTGTCGTCTCTTTTATTTCATTTGACATGAATTCATCAAATCACAGATTTGTACAGGTATACTGAAGACATGAAATGATTTTGTCTTTTGCAAAGGCTATATTTTTTCTGACTTGAATAGTTTTTCCTACTTAAACAAAATGAATAACGATATTAGTTTTTTTAACTGTCTACGATCTTTCAATAGCAATTGCTGTTGAGTTGCTACCGGACACGACGCAACGGAGGGGGAAGTTTGGCATGCCATAAAACCGGTTTAACCCGCCATTTCTTTTGAAATGCCTGTACCAAGCCAGAACCATTGCTGTTGACAATTTTTCCGGTGGTTTCCACCTAATTTGTCGTTTTGTCTCGTGGACTTCGGCTCTTGACAACTCTGATAATTTTGTTACTACCCCCATTTACTATCATGAGTGTATAAAGCATGTCTTCTGCTCAAAGTAATTACTGTCTATTCAAAACAGCTTCCAAGAAAGGCCAAGACTTAGTAGTGGAAATTTGTGACATATATATGGAAACGAAGGATTTATCAATTCATCAAATGAAGTATTTATTTTCGTGTATGAAAAGGTTCAATTACTTTAAAAATTGTGGTTGTACAGTAAGTACTTGTAATTATAATGTAATGTTGCACTCAAAAGAATGGAATAAAGACTGCTTAAGTACTATATGGTATATCGATTAACAAATACGGTTTTTTTTACCTTATGAATTATTTTTCCTTTATAAAAGCAATGCATTCAGTTTTTTGCTATTTGAAATAAATGCCCTGGAAGGTTGATTCTTGTGCTGCCGGAGGAAATTTAATATTTCGTTGACAAGCTTTGGGACGTGTTATCTGCTAAATAATACCTCTTTCTGATGCTACCATTTTGTTTTGTCGCTGTCGATTGCAATGACAACATACATACCCTGACAGTTTTCCGAAACATATCTGGACATTCAGAAAACGTCATCCAATCAAAATCTGACCAACAGCTGCAAACCGGAATATATGACGTATTAAACAAAAAATGTGAACGAGAGAAAAGTTTCCAAATTGTAATTTTCACCTTGAATTCTCGATGTCTCAGACTTACAGTTAATAACGTTTTTGGGCTTCATGCTCCTGTAATGGTGCTTAACAAATCACTGTTTTGAAATAAATTCAAAATGAATTAAAACGATTTTTCCAGGTAAAAAGAATAAATTGACTTTACATAAGCTGTTATGACAGCAATCTAGATGGAATCAAAAAGGAATAAACATAATGCATAAAGAATAATATATTATTTATATAATATAAAAAATAAAGATTATTAGTATTTTAATTTAAATGGTTCTAAACCATGATATTTTTCTGTACACTTCTATTGACTGCTGGCTGTAAAAACCCGAAAAGTATTATCAAGGGGCCTAATCTGCTCGTAAAAAATTGTGGGTGAATTTGCGGATACGTAAAAAAGTTTTGGGTGAAAAGGAATGCTCCATATAAAAATCGTTTTTATTTTCTAAATCAAACAAACCAAAAATATAACTATGCGCATTCTACGGACAATTTGATTTCTAAACCTAGAAACCTGCACAAATGTGACATTGGCCCATTTAAAAGCTGGAGACGACAACATAATTCTCTTCTGTAGAAAGCTACAGCTATTGGAGGGAATAAGAATACATGTAATGCTCTTTTGTTTACCAAAACTATGAATTCAAACAGTTTAAATGGAATTAAAATCGAATTATATCAGAAAACAAATGGAATAAGCACATATATTTGAGTGATTTCAAGAGTACGACAGATTTAAGGGGTGATTTCTATTCATATATTAAATCATGAAATTTAGTTAATCACAAGTAGATTCTCTTTCAGGCAGGATTGGTTTTAAACTATTTCAAGCTTCACTAGAGATAGTAAAAGTTCGATTTTCAAAAAGTGTAAGCTTTAGCGAGCATGTTAAATCGAAATTTTAGTATCGAGAAGCACGATCTGAATAAGACTGTTTTCCCCAATGAGATTTCTTTAAAACCTCGAAAAATCCAAAATGGCGGGAAATGTGTCAGATGTTTAATCAATGCCCGTTGCTTAAATGTTCGCGTGTACATTTAACCTACTACGATGGCCGATAGCAGCCGACAGTTAACCTTTTAGAAAGAGTAAAAGCGTCAAAACATTTACATTGCAAATTTGCACTTTTGTTAAAAATGCAAAACTGTACATATAGAAACTATTGTCCTAATTTATTTTTACTAACAAATGTAAAACTGTCACGATGTTACTGCAATAGACAGAACTTGTTTTTACAAAAAGTAAAAATGCCACTTTTCTTAAAACATGGCCGGCATTTTTTTTCTTTTCTTGAGAATAATTGGGTTAATGACCGGCACGGTAACCGTACCGACTTGATAACCTAGTTATGTGGAAAATGAGTACTGTAATCTGTGAAAGTCATTAAAAAAGTAAAACTTCAGTATCTTCCAGATGATGACGTACGTTAAGTTTTATCTGCACTGAAGGGACATAAGTTGTCGATATGCGCATATGCAGAATTAAAATTCACAGTAACTTCGGTATTAAAACGAGTACCGTCCTAATAAAGGTTGGAACATCATATCCTGTCCTAACTGATCAGCCCTTTCTCAATCCCGAAAAGCTAATGATGGATCGGGTAAAATCCGAAATATGGTTATAATGACGTACGTTAAGTTTTATCTGCACTGAAGGGACATAAGTTGTCGATATGCGCATATGCAGAATTAAAATTCACAGTAACTTCGGTATTAAAACGAGTACCGTCCTAATAAAGGTTGGAACATCATATCCTGTCCTAACTGATCAGCCCTTTCTCAATCCCGAAAAGCTAATGATGGATCGGGTAAAATCCGAAATATGGTTATAATGACGTACGTTAAGTTTTATCTGCACTGAAGGGACATAAGTTGTCGATATGCGCATATGCAGAATTAAAATTCACAGTAACTTCGGTATTAAAAAGAGTACCGTCCTAATAAATGTTGGAACATCATATCCTGTTCTTACTGATCAGCCCTTTCTCAATCCCGAAAAGCTAATGATGGATCGGGTAAAATCCGAAATATGGTTATAACATAAGTGTGTCGGTCAGTAACCCAATTATTCCCACTGAAAGAAAAAAAATGCCATGTTTTTAGAAACCTGGCATTTTTACTTTTTGCAAAAACAATATCTGTCCATTGCTTTAACAGCGTGGCAGTTTTACATTTGTTGTGAAATGTAAATTTGTTCATAGGTGTCTATATGTACAGTTTTACATTTAAAACTAAAACTGCAAATTTGCCATGTAAATGTTTGGACACTTTTTACTTTTTTGAAAAAGTAAACTGTCGGCCGCTATCGGCCATCGTAATAACCTACGGCCGGGGAGAAGATATTTTATCCACTGTGGATACTTAAGTTTAAGGTCGTGGCTATTCTATCGGTTAGCCTGGAAAAAGTATAAATGTCTGCTCTTCGGTGTAATTTTTTTTTTAAAATGCACAATTTAAAAATATGAATTGATAATTGCATTTTTTCTGGATATTATTATTTTTGAAGGTCTTTCACTGTAATATTTACATTCTTTTTGTCCGCTGCAACTCCTGTGAAAACTACAAGACATATTATTTAAGGGGGTAGACCTGGTTTAGGAGGAGATAACTCTGTTTTTCACTTTTTTAATACTTACACAAACAAATAGAATCAATACAATAGGTATAATCAAAATTTTAAAATTGAAATTTTTTTTCCACACAGCAAATAAATATTAGTTTTGTCATGCAAACAAATACCCAACATCAAGTTATTTATAATGGGTGCATTTTACTCTACATTTTTGCAATAAAAATATGTGAAAGTCGGATTTCTTCCAAGGGGGGTAATTTATAGCAGAGATTCAGCAATTTTATTGATTTTTTTCCCTCTTTTTCTAAATTAGGAAAAAAATGGAACGGTAGAATTTTCTAAAATTTTAATACTAGTTTTATTTCTATTCTCAGTCTTTGGTGAAAATTAAACGACAGAATTTTTTTACAAGAAGTGAGGGGGTGACACGGTTTGGGGAAATGGGAAAAAGCGATAAAAAATTTGGGGAAATGGGAAAAATGATGAAAAAAATTAGGGAATTGGGAAATCACAAAAAATGTGGGAAATGGGAAATTGAACTTTCTTAAAAAAATAAATAATGACCAAAAATCAAAGTGGTCGCTTTTTCAATGTCTTAAGATCAATCATGTGGGTTCTTATAATTTGTAAGATGCTTTAGTTTTTGTAAAGCTTATCCAGACATCATGTTGAATTGGTAGATACGAAATTATTCTCACAGAAAGAACTACAAATGTATGAAGAAATGCATAGAAAGTCGCTTGACAAACACAGCAATGATGACAATGAACATAAGTCTATTGTTCCCATGATAAATCTTTCTGAATCATCTTTTAGCAGCCTTCATATTAAAGAGACTATTTTGCTTAATCATATTTTATTTACTATCATTGACTTGGGTGAACAGTGACACAAAATAATATTAACATAAATAGTTATGTTAAAGTGCCTCATCTTCATGGTATCCTTTATCTTGAATTGATATTGTTTTTTCAACTCTTGGACAAAATAACAATGACGGTTGATAAGGTTAATAATGGCTCCCCCACTTTCTGTCATGCCTGTCTGTCTGTCCATCACCAAGTTTGTCAGCATAACTCTTTTGATACTACTCTGCAGAACTAATGAAACTTAGTATGTAGCAAGCGTCACAAGTACTTGAGCAAATTACCAGTAAATTTTGATTCCTAACAAATTTCAAAAGTTTTGAGCCTTGATAATAGATTTGTCGAAAACCCTAAAGTGACAGCTTGTCAGTACAATTTTTCTTAAACGACTCAACTTAAATTCATGAAAGTTAGTATGTAGCTTATCATGTACTTGCATATATTACAAGAAAATAATGACCCGTTTTTGGAGTTATGGGTTTCCGAATATAATCAAACTTCATATAAAGTTTGGCATCCTCGCAGTTATACAATTCATTTTACACCTAATAAAATAACCTCAAATAAACTTTCAGACCAATATCTTAATCTGGGAAAAGCGGAACTGAGACATTCTTTTTTTTTGGGGGGGGGGGGGGGAA